>KZ063476.1:0-17230 GCA_002091835.1 Anopheles maculatus | reverse complement strand
AACGCTTTCACACCTCTTGTTGCTCGGCTTCCACCATCAAAACCACCGCACCTGTTTCCGCCATTAGCTTATCAGCGCGCAAGCAGTTTGCCAGCACATTCCACTCGCTCGGATAGCATCGGAATCGCCACCCCCCCGTTCAAAGAAGCCAACGATATAATGATGCCAACGCAAACAAAGCATCGTAAACCGGTCGAGAAGCTTTCACGGGTGTCGGTCGAAATGCAGCACGCCATCGCAGGGAAGCAGCAGCTAATTGTGCAAACATCATTATCGTCACCATCACACGATCTTAATGATAATCGAGCGGATCTTCCGCCGGCTTGATACAAACAAAACCCACCCTCACACAGAATTTTCACCCCGTATTAAACGGTTCTGCAGCATATTTCGTCCACACGGGCACTTGACAGGCGAACTTTGGCAGGTATGCAAATTCACATACTGCTGCATTCGACACCTCGGCGATTTCGAACCCAAAACCTCATTCAATACGTGTGGTAAGCTGTTTCCATCCCTTCCCGAAGCGAGCTGTTGGCCTTCACCGTTCGCCCTCGCCGTGTATGACAATCGCGCTACGTTGGTGGCAAAACACACACACACACCAACCAGATCCACCGTATGGCCGAAAGGAAAGTGCTGATCTCATCGACTCCGATTCGCGATACCACACTGCTCGACAGTCTTTTCGACCCCACTGGGACGAAAACACACACCCTCTAGTGTCTAGTGCCGCAAGATAAGATCTCCTTCAAGTTCGCGCCCGGTGCATTCGTTGGCAATATCCCTACGCCGATATTAAGCGACTCTTTGGGCCGTGTGGTTCGTTAAGTTTTGGTTCTGGTAAACAAAAAAAAAACAACTACTTCGCCGGCCACCTTAAATGGTACCGCGCACAGATCAGCCGATGATGGGTGCACCGGTGCTAAAGATACGTATATGTTACGTCGACGTCTTTGGGACCGCCTGAACAACGTTGTCGGTACCCACCGGTTGCTGGCAATTGGCAGCAGAAATAAACTGCCCGCAGAAACACGCCTAAAGCAGCGATGCTGGGCGCGTTTCTTAATCAACTGCTTTGTTGTTTTTACGCGAGACTCGCGACGAGACCAAAAACTGCCCGACAACCTATCACCATTTTGTTTTGGGTAGCGCTTTTGTTTGTAACCGCGCACGACCTGCCAAGGTGCAAAAGGGCAGTTTATTAGCTGCAGGGTGACAACAACACTAATCGCTAGCGAGGAAGGTCCCTCGTTCGTTAGCGGTGATGCGGAAAGGCGACGGATTTATGAAAATTAGCTCTCCGTGTGCTGTTTCGGGCGCAAAGAACAGAAACAACGATGCTTCATTTACGCCCGTGACTGCTACGCTTCACGGTGGCTGCCTGTCCGGGTGGTGAATCATTTCGGTAGCGAGAATCGAGAGAAAAACGCTAGGCGCAACAGCAGCTACGATCATTACGGTGAGTCGAAACGGAATCACCCCGCGACGGCCTGTTAAATTGTCGTGCAAACATAAAACGGAAAGTGTGAAACCATGTTCGGGCGGTGTGGTCAAGCGCACACATTGGAAAGGGCATCGGGTGTGATTAATGTCACATGAGAACGAGTTGCAACTGAGCTCGGCACAAATTGTACTCTTGAGAATTGAGAAACCAGAATCCTAAAAACAACATATTTTTTCAAGTTTTTTTAACAAATATAACATTTTAATGGTAGAAAACTAACTAAAACCACTAAAAGTCACAACGCTTAACATACATTCTCGTGGTGTCTTCATCAACCAAACAGAAAAACCTCCCCAAAACCGCATTAAAGAAATTGCGTGCCCTTTTCCCATGGTAATGCTTCGCTTTAGCTGGCCAACGATCAGCATTACTATTAATGCGATAGTGCACTTCGCATTCGTCCAGCTCTTAAAATCGGACCGACCTCAGCCGAACGAACCGACCGAAAGCAACCTTAACCTCAAACTCGACGAAGCTCTTTAGGTTGCGGTTTTCTGCTTGGTAGCAGGGAAGATAAAAGTAAAAGACCCTCATTACTTAACATACAAATTATCACAGCATTTGAGCTTATGGCTTTTGCGGCAATGGTAGATGGCGGTGGTTGCGTCGGGTTGAAGCTGTGTTTACGATGAGTTGTTGATCTGCTGCCTTCGGGCATTTCGAGTGCGGTGCGATGAAGCGCTTTAGCGCACTGTGGCTCGAAGAAAGTTCACACAGCGGGAGTGAGTGAGGGACAACCGTAGGGGATTTGTTTAAGCTTTTGTCATTTGAGTTAGAAATCATGTATGATTGCAAGAATGGATAAAGTTAGATTATACAAAGAAGCGAAAGATTTTGTAACACATCTTATTTGTAACGAATTTAAAAAGGAAGATTTAAGAACAAAAAATATTATGTTTCGATAATATTTCACTTCATTACATAAATTTAACCATCTGGTATATCAAGGTTCAGGCACTTCAGGGTGATGGTCAATAGAAGATCATTTGAGGTCAAAGCCACTTAACGAATTAAAAAGAAGTTTCGACGATGCCGCTAGATCTTGTGCTAGTAAGAATAATGTAGTCAAATAAGGTAATCAACAATAAATCTTAGACATTGACCACCAATGACTTCATCTCCCTGGATGTGGGCCGATTGTCCACAAACAACTTATGGTCTGCCGGTCGCCAGGTCTTCCCTGATTCTTTGGACGAGGTCCTTCCTATGGACACTGCCATGAAAGAAGCTACGAAACAGTTTCCCATGAAACTCTTACCACTAAAAGTGCCAAGATTGTTCGATCAGTTTTTTGACAACATTGACGTGAACAATGCCTATTTCACTGATAGCTATAAATAGATGGTAAATCAGGCTGTGGAGAATTTGCAAGAAATTTAAATATTTCCCGACAGCTAGAAGAACCATGCACTGTGTTTGTCGCTGAACTTGCCGCAATCTCTTGCGCGGTGGAAGATATTGCTTCTAGACAGCCTGGCAGATATACCATTTTCAGCGACAGCCTCAGTGTAATTGAAGCCATGAAATCTCGGACGATTCGAGTCTCAAACTACTTCTATGAACAAATAAATGTAGCTTTGCATTCTCTATCAGGCAGAGGTTTTACTATATCTTTAATTTGGATCCCAGCTCACTGCCAAATAATTGGAAACGAACATGCCGATCGGCTGAAGAAAGAGGGCGCTCTCGCTGGACAAATTCTAACACGCCCAATATATCCCCAGGAGATGTTGATCATGCCTCGACAGTACTGCCTAAATAAATGGCAACAATGGTGGTGCGCAGACGACCTTGGACGCTTGTGCTACTCCATATTACCTAAAGTAATACTACGCCCTGGTTTAAAGATTTTGATGTTAGAAGGTCGTTTATTCGAGTAATGTTACGAATAACTTCTAATCATTACTCGCTAAACGCACACTTGCGTCGGATAGGTCTGGCGACCACAAAAGAGTGCCCGTGTGGCATTGGATATCATGACATCGACCACTTGATGTGGTCTTGTCAGGCTTTTGAGGAAACCCATCCGCAGTTACTCTCTGAAGTCACCGCCCTTGGGAAAAAGCCAAATACTCCTATAAGAGACCTACTAGCACTGAGAGACTTGGAGTACCTGAGAATCATACACTTATTCATAAAAAAAACAATAGCATTTCTTTATAATTCTGCTCTATTTTCAATCCTTCTCCCCTCAATAGCCCACTACTCACATAAACACACAAACATACGTACACTAGCATGTCCCATACATACATCCCCGAAAGGGGTAAATACGGCCAGGTCGTTATAAAAAAAAACAAACAAACAAACAAAACAAACCACTAATCACTTATTTTACCTATCATACGCTGCACTACAGTCCATCGTTCGAGAAGGATTTTATTCGAACTCTTACACAGTGTCGCAAAACCTGTCTGATGTGTTGTTGGGAAATGAATATCTCAACAATACGCCTAGGAACTATTGGGTTAAAGCTCCAAGTAGACAGTGTGTCCTCTGTTATAAATTTTATAAATCTGTGTTTATTAAGCAATTACAACTAAATTTATTTCTACCCAAGATCCTTTTGAGCTAAAGATTATAGCCCTGATTGTGTAACGCAAACGGTAAAATTTCCGGTGGAAAGCCTCAAACCAAACGGAAAGCAAATTTGCATTATGATTACCTGTTAGAGTCGACGAACGCTTCGTCGATTTTTTTTTTCGCACTGTCATTCTGGTATCCTAGCAAATATCTAAATAGTGATCATAGTAAACTGTGAGAAACAGGTTTGTTGACTTTGCAAGAGTAGAGTTTTGAGTAGAGTGTATTTTTATAGTTGAAAATGATTTCTGCATATTAGATCAGTGATAGAAATAGCGATAGTAGTGATAGTGAACAGATAACACATCTAGATACAAGGTACGAATGCTGCGTTGTGTGTTTCATCCCTTGCATCTGCGCAACCGTTTACCTCCAGATGCGTTCAAAGCAGCTTTGTTGTCGCATAGTTTTTTTTGTTACCGCGCGTTTGTAATTAAACCTTTAATATAATCAAATTGAAGACATTTAAATGCCTTAGAAATTTATTTTATTACAAATTCAAGTTACATACTTCCATTTTGCGGATGATTTCTTTTCAAAACATTATTTCCCGAATGCAAATTGTACTTTCCGTTGAACTCGACTGACGGAAAAAGTTTTGTCTAACTCGCGTCTCCGTTTGGTACAGGCAATGTGATTTTTTTACTTTCCGTTTGACAAACATCTGACATCGATTTTTTAACGTCTGATTGAGTCAAACGGATAGCCAAACGGAAAATCATAATACGAAGGCGACATTTTTTCGCCGTTTGCTAAGACGTTTGGCTCACACAATCAGGGCTTATGTCAGCTTAACAAAGAACGACCTACCATTCCTAACTGTCAAATAGCACTGCCAGCAACATATGACTCATTCAAACTAGTTTGCTATTGGTTTTAACATTAGAACTATGGGATATGAATATGCATTTAATTAAATAAATAGAACAATGATAACTTTAGTAGAAAGGCTTATTTTAGAAGCGCTAAAGTTAATAAAACTTAAGTAATTGAAAACGGATAAAGACAATTACACACAGACAACGAAAACCCGATAAATAAAGCGTGACATCCAAGAAGTTGTTTTATTTATTGTAACACCAATTAAATCTGACAGTCTAATGGTATCAAAATCTCATGAGATCTATTTCACGTCTCCACACAATCGTAAACGATCACCATTACTCTTCTTGCGTAAAATTGAACGATAATCTCCGCTGCTTGCCGAGCATTAAGCTGCCACCAAATTGAGCACACGCAAAAACATGATGTTTCCTTTAAAAAGCGCTCCGAGTGCGAGAAATATACGAAACCGCACCATAAAACTTCATATTCAAATCGCTTACTCTCGTAACCGGGGTGACAAAGCAGGAACAATCAGGCTTAATTTACGATATCGATCGCTGACAGCAACAAGCCGCCCGTACAGCAAAGAGGATGGCTAGGCAAAGAAAGTATTCGTTTTTTTTTGTCAAATGCTTTTTCGTCTCATTTTCACCACAATCAGCTTCCTCACAGTGGCCTCTCCGGGGTGTGTGGGTACGATGAGAGATTACATAAACCAGTAAATAATGACCGGAGAGAGGCACAAGGCACTCACTTGACAATTTGCTAGAGTACACACGGAGTACGGCTGCTCGTCCTCTGCATGGGCATGGGTTTGGTGTGTAAGTTATAAATTTTCAACGAAATCCTCCATCTCCAGCACGGATTTTGTTGTTTGCTCTTCGGGTGTTGTTGTTTTTCCATTTTTTTCACAAGAGAAGTGTGAGCTCTTTTCGTTGGTTCTTCCGAACCGGAACCAATTCCAAGGTATCGGTACATCCGGGGACGAAACCCGGCGGAACCAATTGTTCTACAATAATTCTACACGCCGTTTCCGGGTGCCGGGTATCAACGGTGAAGTTTCGCAAACGCTCGGCCGAGGACCACACCCAGAAAAGAACTTGTACAGCACACCCGAAATAATGGGCACCCAGGAAACCTTGGTACTGGTCGGGGAGGCCCATTTTTCCCGCAACCAGGCAAAAGGCACTGCCCGAGTGTGCCGAGGAAACAATTTATGGTAATGGAAGAACATTGTTAGTTAACATAATTTGTGGCTTTTTGTGCAAAAAGCTGTTCACACACACACATACACACATATACACACCTAAAGCTCTTGTGAAGTATAAAGTGAAGGTGGAATATGGGGGGCTGTCCACGATGAGTAAGAATAGGAAGGTGGTAGGCAAAGAAATGAGGAAAACGATGAGATATTCTATCGCCCATTTCTCTATGGCCACTTCCGACAAGCTTGGAAAGCTGGGCGCATCACAGTTTCTAGGCAGCATCTTCACCCTCAACCTCGAAAGTCTTTCCCCCAAAACACTACACTGACACATACCGGCCAGAACATGGTGTACCGGGCGTAGTTTATTGTGGTTTGCCGGCGACTGGCCCACCGAAACTCCCGGACTTTGGGGAGTAAATAAATTGTTCCGAGCAAACTTCCAACATCAGCACTTGCAAATGAGCAACCGAGAGCAGCCGTTTTTATTCCTGCGGCAAGATGAAATGGGGTCATATCTCCCGGTTCCCGAGCTGGTGGTATGTTAGATGCAACTAACGAGCATTGTAAACTGCTGGTCGTACAACAACTCCACGGGAAACCATTCCAGGAATAGATGCCCAGGACTCTACCGTTGTTGGTGATCTGCTCCTGCGGGACGTTTTAATGAACCAGGAGATCCACCGATGTGTGAGCTTACCGGTGAGAAGGAGTGTATCAAAAATTGTAAAGGTCATACATATCCGAAAACACCTAAGTTCGGGACGCGTCTTGTGGGAAAACCTACGCTCCGTCATGTTTAAGAGGAGATGTGTTTACTTGAGTCAAAAGTTTTGGTGATGCTCAAACTTTTCAAACAGCAATGCTTTCAATGTTGGATGTTGGAGCACACTCCGAAAACCCTACGGAAATTGATGTCCTACCAACATAAAGAACAAGTATAGGCTCACTAACCCACTGCGCTCCATATGTCCATCACTCGCTCCCTCTTCTTCAGTGGGTTGTATTTGGCGCACCTTCCCTCCCCTACAGCAAGAGCTACTCGACAAGTTTCCATGAGATATTGCTTTTCACCCCACCCCGAAAGCAATCTCCAATCTCTTTAAAACCACAGACCACAGCACCGCCCGAAAGAAAAACCATCTCACTGAAAAATAAGACCAGAGCGTAGGCGTCCTAGTCTCGTTGGGCAAATAAATAATGAAGTTTAATTACACGACGAAAAGTTCTGCAAAACAAGCAGCTCAAAACTTTGCCCAACCGGCGGCGGCCGCTCTCTACGGCATATCCCTCCCGGACGGGTTGAGGAAGTCATTTTCAGGACGTCGGTCCGCTACGAAACACATCATCTCCGAGAATCGTACCCAGATACACGCACAGCTAATTGGTTGTGACAGGGTCGCTGACGCTGACTAATGGTCTTCTCACATATGGACACACGCCGGAGTAATGGTTGCCGGGAGGATTGAGTTGCCAAAATGCTTAACCTTTACCGCACACGTCGACCAATTTAAAGCTCCGGGACCGCCACTCCGTACCTGCAATGAAGGAAAGGAACATCGAAAAAACACGGTTAGAAATATGATACACATCAGTCTTGAGGAAGGTCTAACAAATGTCAACTAAATATGGTGCTAATCGGACCGCTAAGTAAGTGTCTACGGGTGTCGGGCGTTGTTATGTTCCCCGAAAATCTAAAACCCATTGTCCATAACCTTCCAAGAAACAAGATGCCCGCACCAGCAAAACTGGTTCCCTTTTACACCTGTGACGACTGGGTGCGCGTTTTGTGGTAAGGCGAGCAAGCAGACCACACAACATCTTCCCCGCCCCGGTGAAACTACACGCATGATCTGAGCTTACGGCACTTAATAAAACACTTCCTACCTTAATATCTTGATCTCGTCCCACAGGTTCGATGCTGGTGAGGCATAAATCAAAACCTCATTGGTCCCCGGTTAGGGGGTTGTGTCCAATCATCGAAAATCTTCTCGCATGGCGCACGCTGTATAAGCACGGACGCCATGCGCTACCCCCGGAGAGACAGAATTACCGAGAGCACCAGGCTTCCTAGAGCTTGTAATCCTATTACCCCCCATTCTATTGCTGTGAAGACACACCAATGCTACCCATAAGGTCAAAGGGGAAATAGAATTGAAATAAATAAAGTAAAACAGCGGGACAGCTAAGCCGATTATCGAGAGGAATGTAATATGTACAGGATGTTAATTTTAAGTAGATGCAAACAGTGGTCGAATAACATTTTTATATAACATTTTTAATAAATTGTAACAATAAACTCTTAATCTGGAAGAGTTGTTTAGTGTTGAAGTATGCGTCTCTTCTTCGAGGTTAAACATAGGAGACACAGCTCAAAAGTGGAACCAATAATTTCTGCAGACAAGTGCTTATCACATCACATTTAATTAACGTCAGTATGATTAATCATACAAGACATCCCATCACCGTAAAACGTTTCGCTTCTTTAAAAAGACCTTTAAAACCCCATCTCATCTTCACCGATCCAAGCGCACCGTGGAACTAATCATGGTAAACTTCAACGAAACGAAACCAATTATAGAACAAACACAGCCCAAATAGATAACTTTCTATTGAAACTTCATTCATACTTGTGTCAAGAAAAACGTAGAAAACTCCTCCAGCGTGTTTGCTACCGCGCAACATTATCCGCCGTCTACGCTACTAAGTTTCCAAAAACCAATTTTTGCCTCCGAGAACTCCCACACAAACGGCAACAGAGACCCAATTGATATCTTGCGCTGACAGCCGTAAACCGGATGCTACCCATTGGAAAATCCGATCCCAACCAGCCCGTGCCCGTGTTGCTGTTGTTGTGGTGTAGCCCTTTTTACGCTATCATTTTACAATGTGTACACTGCCACCTACACACGCACCGGAGTCTGCCGGAGCAAGAACTGGATACTATCCTCAGCTGGGGTTTCCACTGTCTATCGCAGACGAGTACCGATCCCACAGCAACCAACCTGCCGCCTCGCTCTGGACACGAATGTTTCGACGTGAATGATAAAGTTTTACCCTCTTAGTACCCTGCAGGTTGAGTTGCCTTTGAGCTGCCAAAATCCTGGCCCACTCCTGCTCCTGCAAGGTTCACCCGCTTGCTCCCCCATCACAGGTAATGGTTTCTCGTTCTGTGTTTTTCAACATCATAAACTTTTAACAATATTTATGAAACTTTGTAAATTAAGTCCCATCTGAGGGCTGCAGTGTGTCTGCAGTGAAGTGTTTCAGTGACACGAACAAAAAAACGGAGGAAGAAAGTAAAAGAAACAACAAAAAACGGTCCACTTTCAAACCATCCCACCACGGCCACGGCTTCAATCACCTGAATCCAAAACCATCCAGGTGGTGGTAATGTCAACTTGTAGCAACCTATAGCCGAGTAATTCCGACAGCTCAGCACAAACTCGGTGACAACTGTGCGGAACGACTTTGGGACTTCAACGCCGAGTCGCACTTCCCGAGCGAATCGGTTCCAACAAGTCGTTTGTAGGCAAACAACCAAAACGAAAAAAACAAAATACAGTGAGCCCTAAACGTACTTGCCCGGCGCAACTCATGAAATATAAGCACAAAAGCGGCTGTAACGGGCCACAAAAAAAATCGAAGCAAACTCCAATTTTTCCTTCGCCAAGGTTCCACAAAAAAGTTTACCTAGGTCAATGGAGAATTTCAGAATTTCATAAACCACTAACAAACCCGGTAAAGGAAAAAAAACACCTACACGCAACAAATTGGAATGATCCGAACGAAAGTGTAATGGGGTAGGGCAGAGAAACGATGTCGTCATATGGCGGCAATGGCACTGGCGGTTATGCATAATTTGTTAATCGTTAGTTCCCTCTAGATTTGCTCGACCACGTTCCGAAGGGGGGATATCACAGAGTCACCGATCACCTCCGCCGTACACTGCCGATGAATTTGAAACAGGTCGAACCCACCTACCATAATATACCAGGTAGTGCAGTAGCTCCACTCACAAGCTACCTAGCGCGTTGAAGTGCTTGGTGTAAGCAGCAAAGCTAAACGAGAAAACAAACTTTTGGTAACCATCGAACATTGGGCAGCAAAAGACGAAGAAAAGCAATAAAAAAAACCGTCCACACTTGTCCGAACGCCACCAGAACCACCATCCACCAGTAGTCGCTGGTTCTGGGTGAAAGTTGTGCCTTTGGCACAATTTGTTTGCACTTTGCCGTAGTACTTGCCTGCCGACTGCGGCAAAAAAGTTAAACCCCGTAATAGTCGGCTGCGTTGATCGAACCATAAGGTGAACGTAATGGCGCAGTGAAGTTCCCGCGTGACTTGGAAACAGACGCACAGAATAGGAGGTGTGCTGATAGTGATTTAACGTTGCAATTGTCATTTCGTTAAGTTAGCGTTCTGGTGGTAACCACCGTACAGTTTCCGAGTTTTTCATCTGATTTTGTAAGAAGTTAGAGAATTTAGACAAACATGAGCAACTTCAAACAAGCGTCCTAATTGTTTGTAATATAAGAAACAAAACTGCTATCATTTCACCTATCGCTACACGATACAAATTCCAACATTAATTATGTCATGCTAACAACGTCCACAGATGGGGTTGTGTTGCTCTTTCCTGATCGCTCGCCACCATTTGGAAACTAATACCTAGCGGAACACGCTCATTAGCAGTCCGTTAGTGGGACTGCGTTTGGCTCATTTTACAGCAACCCAACTTCCGGTGCTACAAAAACCAATTTTACTTCCCACACACACACACACATTGTGGTCACCAGCTTTCGTCGCGTAGCAAAATGGACGGATGCCGTCCAACGTTATGATAATACAAAACTTATACTAAAGCACCATGTCGTCCGGTCTTTACCATTAGCGGCGTTAGTACCATTTTGCCGGTGGAAAAGAGCGTAGGACACGCTCTACAGCATCACCTTCAGTTCGAGTTCGAATATATGACACTCGAAGTTAATGGGAGCTTTTTCCCCCCCCCATACCTGAACCTGGCTGTTGTGCAGGTTCAGGTGAGCAGTCTATTGTTTAGAGAACCCCCTTCACAACCGAAAAGACAAACACTACAGAGCGCTCTTGAAAGTGAGAGAATCTCTCGAATCGCCTCCTGACGCCACAATTAACGAACCAGCAAAAAAGCTATCCCTGTCGGCACCTTGAGGAAGCCGCTGGATAGACACTTCCGGATACGTACAAATTTTGCTCAATTATGTATACGTACCACTTATGTAATAATAACACTGATAATAACAATAATGATAAACAAAACTCGAAATTGCATCATCGTTAGTCGCAAAGCTCCGGTCGCATCAGAAGCAGCTGAAGGACACGACACCGAACTATCGAGTGTGCATCGTTCAGGCATAGTCAGGACTACCAACCACACACCAGATGGCGTGTTTTCGATGGTAAAACTTCCCGCACATCATCCCATGCCCACTTGAGGGGCGTTAAAGCATCCCGGATGTGGTCCAACCATCCTTGTCTACACTATCGAGATATCTGGACGTACCACCTTACCGAGAAGCGCACAAGCACCATCAATACTTCCCGGGAAAGTCAAGACAGAAAGGGAGAGAGAGATCGAAAAGAAGAGTGCATCGCGTGCATTATGCATCGTTGTTTATACAATTATGATGACACAGTGGTCCATGGAACTGGAAGCGTGCAGAACGTACGCTAACGCGTGTGCACTGGACCAACCAAGTTTATCTTCGTGTCCGAAAGAGAGACATGAACGTCCTGGCGATGCATGCACCAACGCCCGGTGTGCATGACATCAAATTCTGACATTAATTTCTATTACGAGAGGCATGCTCTGCTAGGTGGAATCCGCACATAAGTACAACAAGGAACTATCGTCACTGGATCCACCAGTATGTACGGGACTCGGGAATTTGCCGTACCGTGACTCCCCCAAACGGGAACTGGAAACCGAGAGAGGCCGAGAGTTTGACATGTTTACAAAATTGATTTTGGATATGGTACTTTCGGTCTGCCTCCGGGGGTCTGGTGTTATCGCCCGTTCAACACCCGTCACCAACAGCCAATCGTACCGTTCTTCGATTATCGATCGCGCCCCGTATGTACTCTCACTATCCCAAACACCGCCCGATACCGACCTGTCTGATTGTAAATGACATTTACTTGCTGTTACCGTTTGTCGGTTGCCAGACTAACTTTTCGCTGTCTGCTTCGTGCAACAAAAGCATTTACTGGGGTTTTGATAAGAAATCACCAAAGATTGTCCCCACACACACACACACACACACAAGGCCAACCACGGCAACACCCGTCTTCCGGTGTAACGCTGGCACGAGCTTTACAGCGTCGTCCTAAGCGATCCGGGTCGGAATCGGTTCCTGGAGACCGGAGTGGTTTGGCACCGGTTCAGCGAAAACTTTTCACCATTTTGCCTTCTGTTGAACCGCGTGGTACATGCTTTTCATTTTCGCCTCCGGCTAACCGGGTCTCGGAAGTCGTCGCCGGTGCTTTTTCACGTGGAGAAGTATAATATTTCCGCCGGTGTGGAGAATAATTTCCTGGGCGGTTTATAATGGTGGGCGATCGCTTTTCGACGAGAGCAAGAGCGAGCCGCTTTGGTTATTGTTATTCGTGCGATGCTTTTCGTTGCGCACCGCAGTAAATCTGAAAAGACAACCGGGGTGTAAAGAAAATTGGAAAGGAACAAGCAAAAAAAAACCCTTACATTGCCCTACAGCGTACCAAAAATGATAGAAATGGAGCTTAAAAACGATATCTCTCTTCACTACACTTAACCTCCATCGAAAGCATCGCAAACAACACGACCCATCGCTATTCTGGGGCGGTTTCAAAGAAAATAAATCAATGCATTATTCAAAATCTGTGAAGAACGAGCTTTTCCACGGTAAGGGTACGGACATCTTTAAGCTACCAAGCAGCAGCAGCAGCAACAGCAGAGCACACGCTGAAGACCCTTTTTTCCTCTTGAGCGTTACACGACGGCTCTCCTTTCGTACGGCTTTTGATCGAGAGCGCATTTTATCAACTTGAGACACATCATCATTGTGTATTGTGATCCGTAGCCCTTTAAGTCCTTTTTTTTTTGTCTGATGCCACCAAACAACATACCAGGTAGCGATATCTTGCTGCAACAAAAAATGGCCCCCTGTCATGGAGTGGCACTAGAAAGGAAAAAGGATGATGATGTTCCTTTTTTCTTCAACAACTTGATTCAGATTTAAAACTCCGTTCAATCACACATCTCGACACGTCTAAGATATTGAGCTCCAATGCTTGTTACTGTTGTCTGTTTTGCATAATACCGTTCGGGTGAGAAATACATGTACAAGGCATTGTAAATTATATGCTTCTTCCAGTTTCTGTGCTGTTCGTGAATAAAGTACTACCAATTGCTTGCTGAGCATCAAGCATTTCTAAAGACACTTTCAAAAAGTCGTCATAGAATCCTGCTCACTGTAAGATTAATGTGACAGCAATGGATCAACCGTATTGGCATGAGCAACTTCAACAGATATTCTTTTGTAGCGACTTCAACTCAGCCATCTTGACAGAGCGATTATCTGCATGGATATGTGAGTGTGAGTGTGGAGAACATTCCGAAACAGTTTGCGATTCGTTTCATAGCTCGTCGGGAATGAGCCAGAACCCGTGTAGAAATGCATTCCACATCTTGCAGCACAAGTTTGCAGTAATTTCGTTATAATCCTATCCCTTGGCGTATGTAGTCAACTTTTTACCTAGTAAACCTTATTGCTGAGAGAGAGAGAAAAAAAAGTAAGTTACTTAACTTTGAGTACTATTATGCGCTGCTACATCACACGAGCTGGGGTACACCATGATTATACGCGTTTCTCCCCTGTTGAGACGAAACTTGTGCACAACATGTCCAACTTTTCTACACGAGGTCAAATGAAAGCCTTCTAGCCCGACTGCGAGCAAAACCGCACACCGGTGCATCAGTAACATGCAGTGGCGATGTGCCGGAGCACGGATTCAACTTTCACGGCGCGGCCTCGCCGCATCAGTGTTTCTGTTTGCTTTGGTTAGTTTGAAGGAAATTCTAACCTCAACAACCCCCGTATATGCGCGCACGTTTGATTCAATCAATCTCCTTTGCCAGAGTTTTCTACCACCCAGATACACACACACACACCCACCCACCTTCCGAACATGATACTCTGATACGCTGTTTATACTCAGTAGGTTAAATTTTCGTTCGCCCTGATTATGCTACCGTTTCCGCCTCCGACGTATATGCTAGCGGAGCAAACTTTCGCCTACGTGGGAACCATAAGGCCATCCTCGGAACAAAAAAAACCAACTACCCTTGGATGATTGATTACAGGCTGCACCGTCTTCAAACATTCAACACCCGGGGTGGCTCGGGCGAAGGGGTGGCCGGACCTGCGGACTTTAGGTTAATTTAATATCCGAGCGAGTGAGATAATCCAATCTTTCGGCGGTTACGGATTGGTTTCTTTCATCTTGACCGCACACACACCGCGGCCAGTCGTCTCGCTAGACCACTAGCCCGGGAATGGAAAGCAGGCAGAGCAATAAAACATCAACAACTTCAAGTTGCAGCAACATTCCACATGTAAACTGGCCGGTGAGGTTTTACTACCCACAAGGCATAGATCCGTTCACGAACGCCCGTACGCCCGTATAGCGTTGCGTAATTTCGTCGATGGTAGACAGCCAACTGGATCAACACGGGAAAAAAAAGAATCGATCGGTATTGGGGAACTTGGGTGGTAATTGGTGTAAACTAGAGCAGAGACAAACATCCGACCTCGGAAATGAAAATCTTCTCGAGGGAAATCATCAAGCGAACGAAGCAGTGTTAGGTGAGTGGTAAAATTGGAGCATATCTCTTGAGATCAAAATCAAAGCGAATCATCATTATCCGTTTAATTGATCGGTTGAATTTAGTTTAATGTCTCACTGACTAATGTTTAGTTGCATGATTCATAGTTCGTGATGGTTCCAATACTATCTCTTCTTCACATCTTTTAGAAAGTAGTAGAGAGTAATAAGGCTCCAATATAAATTCTACAGTAAGTTGTTCGCGGTTTATCACAAATCGATATACAGTTTAACTGAAACCACTTCTTCCGAAATTCTGATGGCCAAACATTATAACTCATGAATCATTACTATATAGAATGGATGAACTTCCGATGAAAATTCTCAATAACTGAATAAAACACCCCTTCCATTTATGTTCCTAGTTTTAGGTTTGAAACCTATCCGCGATTGTTGCTTAATCACGTTTAAATTGTATTTAAGCCATTGCTAAAATACAATAAATATAAACTTTTGCATACGTGACGGTTAATACTGATGATTAATTTGAAATCAAAACAAAAATCAAATCAAAAAAGTTTATTTCATTTTCTTTAGTCAAACCGATGTTTTAATATAAATGTTTACTTAACATTTAAATAAACGATGTGTTCATATTAAAATTTAAAGCCAAAAGAGAACCATCATTTGCTTTTTGAATCATAAATTGCATCAACGAAGGCCAGCCGACTAGTGTTCCAGTCTTAAAGCTTCAGTCTCCACAAAACAAAAGTACAACGTCCTACAGTAACTTGCTCCAGGGCGTACTAAGCAAGTGGATTCTTCGACGAGCTTGAGTAGGCTTACCAGTTCGAAACGACAGCAACACTGAAGTCAAAACGCGCCAGACCCCACTAACACCCAACCAACGAGACCTACCAGACTTTGAAACCGGTTTGCTCCAGCCCCGTCCGACTGGTCTGGAGAGTAAATAAAAAGGGCCAGCAAGTGATCAACGGTACGTTTCTGCATATTGTTTGCAAAGCCCATGCCTGACTGTTCCAACTTCACAGTGAATTCTATCGCATTCGATAAAGCGTGTGTTTTGAAGTATATCGTGAGACCTCCCCCTCGTTCCTAACCAAACAGTAATTATATTTCCACAACTTATCAATTTTCTTCGCGTGCACATAAATATGCATAACCCGTGAAGCATCGCACGTAATCGAAATATATCGCCAGTAATTGTTGCCCGTAATTAACAACCACTGGAAGGAGTTTGCCGGAAACGATCCTAACCATGTGTATTCTCCACATCTCGCAAACCTCTTAACCTCTGCTCTAGAATCTGTTACTTATTATCTGTTTCATTCTCCAACGTCTGCCACCACAGCTCTCCCAGAAAGGCGGGCGTTTGCAGGATTCCAAAATACCGAAAGAAACCCGTAACCCTACGGTGTCCCGGGAACACGTTCCGGGTGATGAGTGTCGGCGGCTGGATGGCTGATGCTCATAAATCCTACTCGTAGGGCGTTCATCATAGCTAATTTTATCCCATTCAACAGATATTCATAACACACACGCACGCATCCAGTGCACGCAGGGAAGTCTTCCCGGAGCGTTCCACACGGTAGCGCAGTAAGCTAGACCGGATTTATCGAAGGCAAATGTATCTAATGCTCGATTAATTCCTTGCAGATGCTTACCCGTACGTGCGGTTGCTGCGTACAGCAACGAAGGAAACCGTTCAACGTGCCTGCGTTTGGCTGAGGCAAACAGTTCCGTTTTCCACCAGTTCCAACGTTTGGGGGGTGGGCGGATCGGGAACCTGGAATCAGGCGATAGAGCTCGTCATAATCTGGTTAGGTTACGTATTTTTTCCCTCGGTGCTGGTTTTGCTTCTTCGCATCATCATCCAGAGCACAGTCAAGGGAGCGAAGGCTCAATATGATTCTGTTTCAATAAAAAAAGAAGAAAATCCTAGCCCTCTCCCGAGAATTTCTAGGCCCGGATTTATACGTGAATCAATTTCAACTTTCCGAGAAGCTCGACCACAAGAGTTACGCGGTGCACCGGGTACAAGGTCGGTGTACTCCAGGAGTTTGCCGGAAACGATCCTAACCATGTGTATTCTCCACATCTCGCAAACCTCTTAACCTCTGCTCTAGAATCTGTTACTTATTATCTGTTTCATTCTCCAACGTCTGCCACCACAGCTCTCCCAGAAAGGCGGGCGTTTGCAGGATTCCAAAATACCGAAAGAAACCCGTAACCCTACGGTGTCCCGGGAA
>LULA01013852.1:32500-53967 GCA_002091835.1 Anopheles maculatus | reverse complement strand
TGCAGCAGAATATGAACGTGAAAGATGTGAACAACAGAACACGAGAAGCTCTTCTTGCCGTGGAGCATTAACGGGGATCTAACGTATGCATTAAAAGGGAACTGATTAAAGTTTACTAACGTTTATTTCTGATTATTTTAAAATGAGGCCCATTATACTTGTAGTCTGAAGACATTGACGTACAGCACATCATGGCTGGTTGTCAAAACAATCAAACATTAACCCTGGACAACAAGGACAACTATGTAGACTACACCAATCGACTTAAGACCAGGAACTTTATGTTCTAAGACATCTTGAAGATAAATGTTAATTTCTAACCTGGCACATACCGTGCCATCTTGAAGAAAAAGTATTGGATAAATTGGGATATGAAAATACGGTCAAAGATGACTTGAGGAGATGAACAGACTGAAGACACAATCCTCAACCGGAGTATCTGCTTCCTTGACGGTTTCTTGACCAAAACGTAGAAACAGTTGATAGGTAAGGCAAAGAAGATTAGCAAGCATCAATCAAGGATTAATCCTGAGATATCGATTAAGAACAGCTCCTTTTCTCAATGCACATGTTAAAGCAGAGCTTTGAGTTCAGTATGGTCACATCTTTTCTTAAAGTTATGTATGGTTTATATGCAAAGCGAGAAAATAAATTTTAAATGAGTAATTCTGCGTTCCTTGCAAAAATTATAATCCTCCTGCCCTTTTCAGTATACAAAACAAGTTAAATGAACATGACGCGAGCCTTCCGTATTATCTTACAAAAATGTACAAGCATAATATGCTAAAGTGGATTTTGAAGACTCAGTTCTCAGACTGCAACTGATCGCAAATATTCGTACCTACCACCATCCTAAATAGATCGATCGACGATATAGAATAATGATCGGGTGTCGAATGAACTGACGCGACAATGAATCCTTCCAAGGTACCAGGCACAAGCCGTACTTACCCGCACTTTCTCAACTATCCACACGAACCAAGTGGTGACGAGATTCATCGGCGACGGTGCCGTCGACGTTCGATGCATGTTACGGATCAGCTTCGACAAACCGTACTTCCACTCAATATCCGATTGTGCCTAGAATGTCCCAATGCGTGTGCGAGTAGTTGGGAAAAGGTGAGAGAACATCACATTAGAAGCTAATATTAATCTTCCCTTTAAATTATTTTTTCTTTTGATTGGAAGAAGGGCTACAGTGTGATCTGGCACACTAGCAAAGGGAGCTTACAAAACGAACAGAAAAGTTGGACTCAATCCATCAAACCCCAAAATAAAACCGGATATATACTTTTACATTAACGAAAGAGTTATTCTGTGTCTTTGTGTTGATTATCTGTGTTGGAAGTGATGGCAAAAATTAAAGACTTTCGTGTTAAACGATTCGGGGAACACCGGGGATCGAAGAAAAGCGTGTCAAGCTTCATCAGTAAAAGCCAGTCGATGGTGGCTGCGGGAAGCGAAACATAGATTCGTACACACACGGTAAATGAAAACTTTCTATTTGGTCAATGTTCACGCACACCCTCCGGGGCACATGGGCGGGTCGGAGCGGCGCGTGCCCGCCCGTCCGTCTCACCGATGCGCCCACCTTCGACGTGGCAGGATGGGCAAGACCTACAGGCTGCCATCCATCCCCATCGCATTGAGAGCGTGTGCGCCCTTACCAGAATAAACTACAAACGGAAATGTTCAAAACCGGGACGTTCAGTGTGGTGGAAGATCTATTGCAGATCGGGTTGTGTGGCGTAGGATGACTACCTGGGGAGCAAAACAAAAAAAAACCTATAAACCCAGACCAAGGAATAACAAAAAACACACGGTACGAAGGGGAGCAGTGTGGAAAGGAGTGACAAAGGGAGAGGTGGGTGGGTGTGTAACACTTTGAACATTTAATTGACAATGATACCTGAATTCTCTGATACGTATCAGACATCATAGCAATGAGCAGATTGATAAGTACAACAACTGATACCAACATGTAAATGCCAAATACAATTTTAAACAAGTACTCAGTCCAATAGGGTTGCGTTCGTGTTGTATTCGGTGTCATTTTATCAATTTGTGTTTGATCGGTGGTAGTTTGACCAAATACAGCGAAAAAGAGCAGCTCAAATGACAGTATGGGATTCATGCGCACTGTTGGTTGCGATGTTTTTAAGTTATGTTGTGTGTATGTGTGTTGCGGGTTGGCGTTTAAAGCCAGCGGTTTAAAGTTTCGAGAACGAGTTTAAGTGGTGTAGTAATTCCATTAGGTCCCACGTTGTTAACGCCAATCAGTGTGTTTTGTTCAGTGTTAAATGTAAGTGTTCGCGGCATGCGTCATTAGATTTTGTTTAAGTTTTGTTGTATAAATAAACGGGGAGAAAAGAGAGAAAAGAGAAGAAAAGAGAAAGAGAGAAAGAGAGAAAAGAGAAGAGACAGCACTTTAGCACACATACAAACTAACCTGGATGCGTTGATAGGTATCCGACATCATAGCGATAAGAAGATTAATGAGCACTACTACGGAGACTAACATATAAATGCCAAATACTATTTTGAACAAATTTTCCGTCCACTCCGGACGGGACGAGCGCTGCGAGTTGATGTCGTCCGGTGACGTCTGCCCGAACACGGCGAAGAACAAACGCTCGAAGGCGATGATCGGCGTCATCGGAACTGGAACCGGGTAGGGTTAGAGTGAGTGTGTGTGTGTGGGTGTATGTGAGGTAGGGTCCGAAGATTCCACGGTCCGTCCTGGTTGTCCTGGTTTGTCCTATCCGTGGTCCTGCCAGGTCCTGTACGACACTATTGCGCTACCTACTACTTCTGTGTACCCTAAGCCCGCTGTCGGTGTCGCTGTATGCCACGCAGTCGTCCACGTTCGGCGTCCGGTAGAAGTGTTCCGCATCTTCAAACGTTCAAATTCGGTGCTTGTGCTGAAGTGTGCATGCTGTACGAAAAGTGTGAGGGTGCCCACACGAAAGCAAGGTACATCGATGAGGTGCAACAAATTCTAGGTGGTACAAGACTAACCATTGAACATCATATAAAAACGCATCACATAACTGGAAGTGAAGTTGGAAACAATTAAGTAGATAAATGAACTAAAACAAAGAGTTAGAAAGAAGATGTTAAAGAAGTGAAAGAATAACAAGAACCGAAAACTAAACAAGAATTTACTAGAAGAGAGCATCAGCAGAACAAGCGAGCGATATGCACATTCCGAAAAACGCCACCAATAGGGACGGCAAACATGGCGAGCGAACGAGCGAGCGCTGCAATGTTTCGAGCAGGGTGAAACGATTTCGTGCATGCGTTTTCGGTGTATAACACAGTAAATTTGTTCGCCGAAAATCCTTACGAAAACAGAACCATCAATATCAGGTTGGCGGGGACATTCGTGGACAGTTTAGCGGCATGCTTTCAAGACAGGCGTGTTTCACATATGAAATAACAGAAAGTAATAGTTTGTTTTAATAGAATTTTTGGTAAGAGTACACAGTACTAAAGGGTGAACAATAAGACATGACATGGACATACACACATTCAAAACCATTCTATAAAATCATTCGACAGAGAAAAACGCGTAACACACACGAATGACAAAACAAGTCCGAAGCGAAATCGAAAGCACGGATGCACAAACCCCAGGCATTTCTTCTCTAGGAACAACAACGGCGTGTTAACAGCGAGCAAACTCTCGAGCCAGTTGCGAAAGCGTACAGACAGACAGACACACCAATCAAACCGTGCTCCACAATAAGAATAAAAACACCGGCAGCTCCACAAACTGTGGTGTGCTGGATTGGGAAACAGAGGCGAAACAGAGCAAACAGCAAACGGGTGCAATGCAAGCGCACGGCACATCGATCACACTCCACGATCCGAGAGAACGGAGCTTCAGGAAACAAAACAAAACACACAGACAAACCATTCCGTATGCACAAATCACACGAGCTGCTGTGTAATGGCGTCATCCCTGTTCGTCAACTGTTTGTTTTGCGACTCTGTTCAATACCCTTCACTTGGTCTTGGCAGCAAAAACAGCGTGTGCTGCGCACTGAGATCTAAGCTGTTCTAACGATCCTCTATGTTCAGCAGTTGCGTTACTCTCGTTTATCTAGCGTTTATCAGTAACAGTGACGGCCAGGACGTTTGCGTATCGGAGGGAGCCTGGGAGGGGTCCTGCTGGACACCACCCATTCCTCCGATGTTCCAATTTGGTTACGATGCAACTTACTGTCGGCTTTGTGCTTTCGACGGTAGTCATTGATTTGCTCTTTTGCGACAGCGACGCGCTTGACGCGCTCGACTTCGGTATTGGCGATATCGCCGCCATCTGCAGCTGCGCGACAGTAGGCGCAGAATGAAGAGAAAGAGAAGAGAGAGAGAAAGATATATAGATAAAGAGATGAAAGATAGAGAGAGAGTGACAGACGAAGGGAACAAAAATGGTGGATAGAATTAGTACTAGAGAGAACATAACTTCAGAAAAATAAAATACTTTATAAAATGAATAACAACTGCAACAACTAATTAAGAAATGAGGTACAATTTTGATGCTACGTTACACGCTAATTCATTTGAGGTTAGTTTTGGTAGAACTACTCCGCGATTGATCACGTTATAAAGCCAAGTTAGTAATTGAAGATGCAAAGCAAATTAAATTTTCAACGATTTCTCGAGAATTTTCATCCCTTCTTATCAACTTGCAATCCTCCAGAAAGCGTCTATATCTTCTAAATGCATGAAGCTACACTAAGCATTATAAAAATTGCAAATCAGTTTATGCTAGCAGATTTCAAACACGATTGCATGCAAATTTGGTGACAAAAAGAAAAACCAAAGCACAAACGTAATGGTTAAGTTCAAATTAATCTTCTTATGTTCGCATACATTAGGTCGCTCGGTTTGACGAAACCACGGTTTCGTCTACCATTTCTTTTTGGGCGGCTCGAGGACACGAGCCATTCCAATTTCTGCGCATGTTTAAGATTACCTATCAGCGGCTTCGTCAGTGGTGAAAGACGAATATCAGTGCGGGTGAGATCATTGCTAGACTTGGGAAGAGCTCCATATTCGGGAGCTGGATATACAGACATCCTCCACATGGCATGCGACTGCTACGTCAGCTTGCCATGCAGTATCCATCTGTCTAAGGGGACTTTTACAACTGTGACTGATGTGTGGCCGCTTGTTTATCGGAAAGGGGACGGTGCAAACCAATCAAAGACTTACCGTCGCTGAAGTACGCAGCCGACGCTACCGTACGGGGCAGCCGCCGTATCTCGTCGACGCTGAAATTGTGAAATGATTGATTCAGCGCGACGATGTGCATCGAAAAGCCGAACACGAAGATCGCCAACACCGCGAGAAAGCGGGCCAGATCCTTTAGCAGATCACCGATAATGATGGCCCACGGCCCAAACAGATGATGGAAGGAGAGGAAGTCGAGAATCTGCACGCAAGCGAGCAGAAACGAGAGGGCGAAAAACTGATTCCGGCAGTACATCAGCGTTGGCCAGTAGGTTTTGTTCACGTACAGCATGCCGGACACATGCACGCCCACACCTATAATACCGAACAGTAACACTAATACTTTGATACTACCCAGACCGGACTTGTCGCTCGGATTGGTCAGCTCGAACAGTAGCAGCCCGCTCAGCCACACCAGCAGGCCCCACTCGTACCAGTACGGCAGCAGGCTGGGCCGCACCACCGGATAGATTGGGGTGATGCCGACAATCATCAGATGGATCATCAGGTAGATGTGCGAGGTGAGATAGGACATGAACTTGATGATGGGCACCTTGTAGAAGTTGTGCCCGAGTGGCAGCGTAAAGATGATCCACACCGGCGGACAGACGATGAAGCCTACGAACAGCAGCATGATTCGCCACGCCGTCCAGTTGAGCGTACCGCGCCAGAGTTCCTGTTTGGGGTGGCAGAGAGAGAGGGAGAAAGAGATTGGGACAGGTCAGTTGGAACGTGAGCTCACAAACTCGCACAAGCCATCTTCCTCTGCAGGGACGCACAAGCTAACGACAGTCAACACTACAGAGAGAAGATTACCTATGGTTTACCTGCAGGTAGCGCTGCACGACCGTATGGGCGATCACCTCCTTCTGCTCGTTCTCGATCAGCACGTCCAGGAACTCCATGTTGCGCCGGTCGGTAGCCGTGAGAATACGACCTGCCGAGTCTGCACCTGCGGCCAGCGCCAGCAGCTCGGTAGCCATCGTTTCACACTGCTTACCGGCCGCGATCAGATCCTTCGCACGTTCCTTTTCCTATACGCGCGGATGACACAAAATTGAGGGGTTTTCAATTCCATTCGTAACCAAGCGCTCTCGATCACCCGTACCTTGGTCGATAGCACTATGAAGATGTTGGACAACTTCGCCGCCGTATCGACGGGAGCGGGCGACACCAGGACAAACTCCTCGATCGGTTTGTTGTTGTGGTTCTTGGACACGATCATCAGATTGTACACGAAGCGTTTGTCCTCCATCAGGGCGTAGGTGTCGTGCTCCTTGTGCATCAGATACTTCAGCACGTCGTTGTGGCCCGTTGGCGCTAGTTCGTGTTGCTCTTCCTAGGTCGGTTTCTTTATTTCTTCGCTTACTGTATTTGGTGGTTTAATGTATTAGGAGTTACCTTAAGTTTTGTCGCTTTTTTCAATGAATCTCAATTGACTAAATAAGATATTTTTGTAAGGATTTTAAAATCGCATAATTTGATATAATTTTTGTAAATTTTTAGATTGCAATAGTCTTACTAACTGTCAAACAAACAATCAAATCAAACAACTCTCCTTAAAAATGACAGGCAGAACTAAGCAGGGCCAAAAACATCAGGTTTTTTCGAGAAGTATCCAAAAATTTTATTTAAGCGGATGCTCTACATCAGCTATAAACTAATTTATATTGTCTCATGCTCTGTTATATTGTCTCAATAAGCTGTGATTGTCTACAAATTCATAACAGCTTAAAAATCTTGGCATATCTTGCAAATATATGGGTTTTCAAATTAGGAAACTAAACAATCTTCAACTTGAGGATAGGCATGAATTTTTAGGCGAACGATAAAAGATTACTTCAAGTTCCTGCTCCACATAATATCAGTGCAAATTATTCTGCAAATTTGTTTGTGGAGCTCACAAGATTCCTTGTGGCCTTAAAAATGATAGTAAGATAATAGCAAACTCCTCAAAGCTATATAAAATACAGCTCAGTTTTTACAGTTTGCATATACAAATCCTTGGTCTGCAACTGTTCTATAATCTCTCCAGTATTTGACAGTTTCCTTTAAGAGTTTTGTCAGTTGAGACTTGCTTCATATACGAGCCAAGTACTCATTTCTTCTGTCATCCGTCTACGACATCAATAGATTATTGTTGTGGTATAAACTATCTTAAGTAACGTGCGTTGGAAAACGACATTACTTACTCGTACACCCAATAGAAGAGAGGGTGTTACTTCTCGACTTGCGTTCCAGAATGTAGGTGAAGAATTGTGAATTGGAAAGGATTTTCATAAAAATTGCAATTTATAATTTTATTGCCTACTCCTCCCTAACGCCCTGTAGACTTTTCCAACGAAACAATGAAGATGCATATAGCGTTTGCATAAGTAACGTGCCCGCGGTTCGAGGCACCAGAGTGAGACAGTCTGAAGCAATCGGAAAACCTTACTGGGAAAGGTGTTTGCGTATGGCGTGCGCGGTTGGGCACAGTAAGGAGCGAACACAGCGAGAAGGTAACCTGTTACTACTATTCATCCGCACATGGACCGTGTGACAATTCGATCACACCACCAGTAGTGAGGTGACAGTCTAGGAGCGCGCGCGCGATGAAACCGCGTCCATTGCGATCTTCCTACCGAGGCACTGCGAAACCAAACGCCGAGCTGCTCTACCGCGACCAGGTACGGACCCTTGTTTCCTAAAACACACAACACACACGGCATGAGTCTTGCCTATCTGCGTAGTGAAGGTACCCCGGGTTCCTCGTGTTGCGGTTCTCCGGTGTCTGGGTCGGTGTGTGAAGTTGAAGGTGTGTTTCGATATCTCTTACTTTCCTTGGACGCAAAAACTCGCCACCCTGTCGTGCCAACATTGCGTGAAGGTTTGCAATCTATTCGCCGCACAACGGAACGGGAGATCTTCATATACATATCCGGGGGAATTTGTACGACCGACCCACATCCCGTAACATGGGCTGCAATAAACATTTCAGCTGATAGCTTCGAACCGGGGTCCGGTAGGATGCGGAAGAAGCGCGGCGTACACACTATCACGGACAACGGCCGCGAAACTTTGCCGAGTATGCACGTTGCCCCAAAAGTCAGCCCGAACCCTTGGGAAGGCAAGGTGTGCTTTGCAGAGGCTTAGGGAAGAGACCCGAGTGTTTATGGTGCTCGTTTCTGTGTCTCTGTCGAGTCTGTGTCTCGCTGTACACATCTGCCCGGGCAAGTGAATTGTGTCAAGATGTGTATTATTTTGTGTGTGTGTGTGTGTGTGTGTGTGGTTCTTCGCTACTGTAGCTTTTCCACGTGTTGGCGAGGTGTTGCTGGAGGCATTTATGCCGTGGAATAAAGTTCGATCCAAGCGTGTACAGGATATTGCTTTGAAGCTCGAGAAACGGTTAAGATAGTCGGTGCGAGTATAGTTTCTGCATGCACGAAAACGCGCCTGAATGTATGCAATGGCAGTGGTGCTACTGTAGTCTGCGGAATGATGTGCTAAATTGCAGCTATTTTAATGCAAAAAAGGTGGTCTTTGGTCTTTTCGTAAGGGAACGATGGCGCAATGCGAGGTGTTGGCAGTATTTGAACACTTGCCCGACTCAAATGTTTCGTAGTTGTCTGATGTCTGGTGCTTGGAGGTTTGGGCGCCAGTACGGGGCAGGCGTGGGACCGGTGTTGGGGTGAAAATTAAATATCCTTATAATAACCGACCGACGGGTACCTTGGAGAGCCCTATCATCGGTTTGCCTTACCGCCGGTACGGAATATCATTATTCCAGCGCGTTGTTTGGCGAGGCTCTTGATGCTACACCAACACTATTGCAAGCGGCAAGCCAATATTGGTACGTCATTTGGCAGCCTGGCCGTGATTACGATTGGGCGCGCTATGCTATTGCGAATGGAGTCTAGGTTCGAATAGGATTCGCACACACCCCGTATCCGATGTTCGAACGGTTTGTGGGCGAGGGCATATAGCGTGCGATAGTGCCGTCGTTTCCTTCCGTCGTTCGTTTCTTATCTCTTGCTCGCTCGCTTCCTCCACAACCCGGACCCTTCCACCTTCACCCGGTGGTTCCGTTTGTGCGAGAAAGATTCGCGTGAATCGCGTTTCGAAGGACTGGTTCGGTTTTGTAGGAGTTGTTATTGTAGAGGTTTTATTGGATACTTCTGTTTTTGGGTGCGGATGTTCATTGGGGGTGGCTCATTGGAGTGCCGGAGGCAACAAACACAAAAAAAGAAACACCGAGCAACCCCCCGAAGCCAAGGCAAATCGGTACGAAATTGCGCGCCGACTCAAATGTTTCGTAGTTGTCTGATGTCTGGTGCTTGGAGGTTTGGGCGCCAGTACGGGGCAGGCGTGGGACCGGTGTTGGGGTGAAAATTAAATATCCTTATAATAACCGACCGACGGGTACCTTGGAGAGCCCTATCATCGGTTTGCCTTACCGCCGGTACGGAATATCATTATTCCAGCGCGTTGTTTGGCGAGGCTCTTGATGCTACACCAACACTATTGCAAGCGGCAAGCCAATATTGGTACGTCATTTGGCAGCCTGGCCGTGATTACGATTGGGCGCGCTATGCTATTGCGAATGGAGTCTAGGTTCGAATAGGATTCGCACACACCCCGTATCCGATGTTCGAACGGTTTGTGGGCGAGGGCATATAGCGTGCGATAGTGCCGTCGTTTCCTTCCGTCGTTCGTTTCTTATCTCTTGCTCGCTCGCTTCCTCCACAACCCGGACCCTTCCACCTTCACCCGGTGGTTCCGTTTGTGCGAGAAAGATTCGCGTGAATCGCGTTTCGAAGGACTGGTTCGGTTTTGTAGGAGTTGTTATTGTAGAGGTTTTATTGGATACTTCTGTTTTTGGGTGCGGATGTTCATTGGGGGTGGCTCATTGGAGTGCCGGAGGCAACAAACACAAAAAAAGAAACACCGAGCAACCCCCCGAAGCCAAGGCAAATCGGTACGAAATTGCGCGCATCAGTAGTTTAAATATGACAGTGGGTACGGTAGGACCATGTCCAACTTTGGCAAGCGCTTCCAGAATGTACAGTCAAAGTACGCGAAGTTCAACCCGATCAAGGCGGCCATCATCAGCCAGACGGAGCAGACCGACCGTGCCTCGACGGACGGTAGCTCGCCCCGCACGCCAACGAAATCGCCGACCGAACTGACCGCGGCCTCCTTCTCAGCCGCGTTCGCCAACAGCGCAACCGAGGTAAATACCCGGGGTACACAGCCGTCCGGGACCGGGGACCGGAGCTTGCTGACCGTTGCACCGGCCGCCGAACAGGGTGCGAGACGAACTAGCAGCATCAGCAACAGCAGCAGTAACACCGGCAATGGGCGCACCAACATCAGCAACATTAGCGTACGCAGTGGCAGCAGCAGTAGGCGCCGTTCCTCGCAACGTCGGCCGGACCCCGTACGTCCCGGCGGCCGGGAGCGGGAGCGGGAACGGGGCACCGGGGTGCACAAGCTTTCTACCATGTTTGCCTCGCTGACCTACCGCCGGAGACAGCGCCGGCGGGCCGCTACGTGGAAAGAGATTGTAAGGCATAATTTTTTACAGAAAGGCAAGATCCCGCTATTGCTGGCCGTCGAGGCTGGCAACCAGTCGATGTGCAGGGAGCTACTTTCATCCCAGACGGCGGATCAGCTGAAGGTGAGTAACGGTGTGCGAGTGCTGTGCGCGGTTGTTGCGGATCGGTTTTCGAGATCCTGCCGGAAGTGTCCCCAGCGTGTGTTTGGCTGTGCGAGCGCTATCAAGTTAATTTCTTTATGCCCAATTTGCTTGTGTGTTCGTGTGCGTGCTTGTGTGTGTGTGTGTGTGTGTGTGTGTGCTTATGTGTGTTTAAAGATGTGTGTACGTGTGTCGCTTTCACAGTTCATTAGCAAAATTGAGTTGCATGTAAGTGCACCAGCTACACCTCACTACTCCAAATGCTTGCGCATCTTACACATAAAATAGCTCGTCTAAATTGGAGAGTAAATCTTGAGTGCCGTGAAAGATCTTGACGCACAGCTCTCCCCAGCGTAGAGTCGAAATGCATTCAGCACGATTACGTAACAAGTTTGTGCATCGGAACTTCTGGTGTGAAAAAAAAAGCGACAGCAGCAGTAGCAGTGCCCCCGGATGGTATGCAATACGCCCGTCAATCAATGGCTCAAATGTGTGTACATTCTGTAATATGAAGAGGCCCCTATCGCTGTGAGTTACGGTCGAGTTAGTAACACAAACACACCGGACTGTGATTAAATGTGAAGCAGTGTTAGGGCCGAGCAAAATGCATCCTGTGCATCAGTGTTGCCAGCCTGCTGGTGGGAAAGGTTCTTGAGGGTGATGTTTACCGAAGTTACCTGCGACCCAATTTGTAACCTTCGCACGTACCATGTGCAGAGCCAGTGTTCGGTGTGCTCTGTTGATCTTCGTCCGTGACAAAAGCCTTTGTGTGAGTGTGTGTGTGTGTGTATCTCTGTGTCTAGTTATTGCATTCCGTGTAGTGTTCAGAAGTCAAAATCACACGAATCGCGTCGTAGCTAGCGGACCCAGATTTGGCCCTGGAATGATTGATTTTTTGTGCCCGCTCGTCCGGGACTTCACCCGGACCCACCGTTACTCGTCCATCACAACCGTGAATGTGAATTTGCGAAATATAACAGCAAAAAAAGCGAAGCAAAAACACAACCGGATCGTTCAATGTTGCTGCCACGGTTGCTGTCGTTGTTGCCGATGCGAAGTTGTGTTTGTTTTCCCTAAAAACCCCGGCCTCAGTTCTCGTCACCTTCAAAACCTTCGTACCATGGTGCAGAAATTGTGCTGACAAAAGCGAAAGCAACCTCGCACCGACACCAGCGAACAAATGGAGCGTTGGAATTCGTTGGTGCTGTCCACACTGTACGATGGCTGAAGGAATTTTAAAACCCCAGGCGCCTATCGGAAAATCGGGTCCCGCGCAAACAATATTTTGCACCTCCGAGCTTCGCGCTTCTTCTCGCCTACCACCGGACAGATCTTTAGTGTGCTTCAATGGTTTCGTGGTAGAAGCTCGGTATCGGTAACCGAACGAAGCAAACAACGACTGGACTGGTGTAGATTAATTTGTGAGTGTTTTATGTTTTTTTTTATTACATTTAGTTTTTTTTTATTTTTTCGCATCGAACTCCTTCACATCAACATTGTTGAAGCGGCCCGAGGTGCTAAGAAGAGACGGCGATTATATCTAACCAAAGTGTTTCGAGGGAAAAGTGGTTTGGCGGTTTTCGGAAGTCAAAGTTTCGGTTGTTCCGGGGCTTTCTAAAGGGAGAAATGGTGCCTCAATAATTATAAACATCACTTCCGTTTGCCAGCAAAACTGATGGCGCTATCATGAAAGGGAAGTAGAGTCGTCGATTAAATATTTTAGCTTGAGGTTGCCGAATTGCTGATTTGGGCGCTTGTTTTTCTAATTATAACGATCTAATAACCTTTGCGAAGGTTCAATGAACCGGTGTAGACCTTTTTTTCATTTAATAATAGGTTTTAATTAGTTTTTTTTTAAAAAGCAACTCGTGAACAGGAAGTGTATTTTAATTGGGCTGAGTTTGGAGAGTCCAATTGCTAACAGTATGCATCTTCATCATATTGGGCCACACTGAACTTTAACTTGGTCTGTGTTTGTCTTCTTGACTGCTTGTTTTGCAAACTAGGAGAATTTTGGCTAGTTACTAAAATGTATCAAAGACTTTTCCCTTGTTTTACGTCAGGTGTTTAACCAAATGTGCTGACATCTGTCATACAAGACATAACTATGTTTGTTTAATGATTGTTGACTTCATTTAGTAATTTAGTTTCAACCAACACTATGTTTTTGTAAGATATTCAAAGTTCAAAGTAAGATACTCGTGTTCTGATCGGTTTATCAACTTTATCAGTGTTTTCTTAGTATTTTTTAAGATAATTTATTACTTTAATGTATCAGAGATTCTAAGATATACTCTCATGACCTATTTTAAAGACTGCTATCAAAAAAGCGCATAATGAAAGCTAAACTTTAGATCGTACATCAGCGAAGAAAGGATGTATTTAGTACTGAAAAATGCGAATGTTGGACTTTCCAAACATATGTAAATAAAAAAATACATCTCCATGTGTGTGAAGCACGCCTATTATACTGGAATATACTCAGTGCACAATTCGTTAAGGCGATTGTACATAAATGTTGTGAAGAATTTGATCATAACAGTCTTCAAAAGCCTCGGAACTGTATCTCCAATAATTGTCTACTCCACTCTGATACCAACCACCAGCAAGGACACCAGCTGGAAATCATAGGCCGCGCTTTCGTGTGCTAATTTGTCCTACTCCATGCACCAAACCCCACACGCTTGAGCTGCTTTCCCCACCTATGACGTGTGACTTGAACTTCAACTTCTTAATTTTATGCTGTAGTGTAGTGGCGTTGAGTTTTCCCCTAGCACCGATGAGTGTTTTTGTGCTCCCCTTCAAACCAAACACCTTACCCAGCACACTCGCTTTAGTGTCCTCGTTTTCCGACACCTTCGACGACGGTTATGCACCGTGAAATCGTGGACTCGTATCCTTGATCGTTTTCTGTTTTATTTTGCCGTGTTTGTACCATAATGACACTCTTAGGCAGAAGTCCGCGACACATAAGTCACGGCAAATGAGGTGGCGAAGCGCAAAAAAAAAAACAAAGACACAGCCGGTTAAGATCACGAAGCGACATCGAGCTCAGGAATGCTGAAACCGTTTGGAACCGATGCAATGGTTCCCGAAACCTTCACCTTATAAATCAGCACCATGTCAGCTGATATCGTGATAGGCTGCTTTTTGCTGGTTCGTACATAAGGTGTGCAGTACGAAGCAGCTTCGGTAGTACAGTATCCCAATCCTCATCAGAACTGACTTTGAGTTCGCTTTGCCTGGACTTCGCACATGCGGTCTCGTTGGTCCCGTTTGGAGCAAGTTATGAAAACCGAAGCCCAATCAGCGGATAACAAGAACAATTACTTACCAGGATTCTTTTGGACTGCGTTTTTTCGTGTACCCGAGGATGAGATATTTCAGTAAGCAGTCAACAACGGCCGGACAACAGTACGTACGAAAGCAATCCATGCCGGAAACGGTAGCACAAAAACAAAAAAGCGGAACCGAAGTGACATGTCAACGAAGTTCCGTTAGCCATTCCTTAGTCAAGCCAAGTGCATTTGGGTCCGCGCCACTGTCTGCCAATGGCGGTGAAACAAAAACTGAAGATCCCTAGCGCTGCATAATGCCAAGAAAGACGGATGACCGAATAGAAAGCGGAAAAGCCTGCGCCGGTCAACGGCGGTGATAAAACACATATACCACCTACGAATGGATAGTCAGTCATTCTGTTCCAATCAAGACTGTGTCCGTACAGGCACATACAGCGAGCAAACAACTGGAACAAAAAACGCATTGCTACGAGAGACTCCGACTCATTTCAGCTCAACCCGTACGAGCACCTTTAAATATAAACAATCACTCTGGTACATAAACATATGCTTTGAGCCGCTCTGGAGCATCAGCGTAAAGCGTATAGACTGTAACTCAGGACATGGATTCGGGACGCACGAAAAACGATGACGACAGGTCACCGTAACGGCTAATGCTGGCCGGACAACGGCTCGGGAGTAGGTATTGCAGTTTGCACAATGCATTCGCCGCGAGTAGGTTCGTGCGTCAGGTACGCGAGACACGTCTCGCAACCACGTAGTATGCAAGATGTTGCATAATTTGGCTGAATAAGTGAATAAACGGCAGAATTGGATCTAAAAATAGAGCTTCATCCTGAAGTCCTGACAGCTATCGGTTCATTTTCGATTCATCTGAGTGATCGTTTCATCGTCGCACACCACAGTAAGATCACCATTGGCTAATCCATCCAGGAACCAGGAAGTATGCGTCGACGCTGGGGCTTCATATTGGATGTGGTGGATGAAGTAATGATGTGGTGTAAACTGTTGTTTCTTGTACAATTAACTTCAAGTGAAAGCGATGTACACTGTGTGTCTTACTAATCGGGTGTTTTCCCCCTTTCTTGGTTCTTTGGTATCTTCTCGTTCGTGTGTTTTTCTTCCTTTCTCTGGTTCTGTCAACATCGCAACGCGCAACAGGCCACAACTACCAATGGCGACAAAGGGAAGTAGAGTCGTCGATTAAATATTTTAGCTTGAGGTTGCCGAATTGCTGATTTGGGCGCTTGTTTTTCTAATTATAACGATCTAATAACCTTTGCGAAGGTTCAATGAACCGGTGTAGACCTTTTTTTCATTTAATAATAGGTTTTAATTAGTTTTTTTTTAAAAAGCAACTCGTGAACAGGAAGTGTATTTTAATTGGGCTGAGTTTGGAGAGTCCAATTGCTAACAGTATGCATCTTCATCATATTGGGCCACACTGAACTTTAACTTGGTCTGTGTTTGTCTTCTTGACTGCTTGTTTTGCAAACTAGGAGAATTTTGGCTAGTTACAACACTTTGGTTAGTTACTAAAATGTATCAAAGACTTTTCCCTTGTTTTACGTCAGGTGTTTAACCAAATGTGCTGACATCTGTCATACAAGACATAACTATGTTTGTTTAATGATTGTTGACTTCATTTAGTAATTTAGTTTCAACCAACACTATGTTTTTGTAAGATATTCAAAGTTCAAAGTAAGATACTCGTGTTCTGATCGGTTTATCAACTTTATCAGTGTTTTCTTAGTATTTTTTAAGATAATTTATTACTTTAATGTATCAGAGATTCTAAGATATACTCTCATGACCTATTTTAAAGACTGCTATCAAAAAAGCGCATAATGAAAGCTAAACTTTAGATCGTACATCAGCGAAGAAAGGATGTATTTAGTACTGAAAAATGCGAATGTTGGACTTTCCAAACATATGTAAATAAAAAAATACATCTCCATGTGTGTGAAGCACGCCTATTATACTGGAATATACTCAGTGCACAATTCGTTAAGGCGATTGTACATAAATGTTGTGAAGAATTTATTAATAACAGTCTTCAAAAGCCTCGGAAATGTATCTCCAATAATTGTCTACTCCACTCTGATACCAACCACCAGCAAGGACACCAGCTGGAAATCATAGGCCGCGCTTTCGTGTGCTAATTTGTCCTACTCCATGCACCAAACCCCACACGCTTGAGCTGCTTTCCCCACCTATGACGTGTGACTTGAACTTCAACTTCTTAATTTTATGCTGTAGTGTAGTGGCGTTGAGTTTTCCCCTAGCACCGATGAGTGTTTTTGTGCTCCCCTTCAAACCAAACACCTTACCCAGCACACTCGCTTTAGTGTCCTCGTTTTCCGACACCTTCGACGACGGTTATGCACCGTGAAATCGTGGACTCGTATCCTTGATCGTTTTCTGTTTTATTTTGCCGTGTTTGTACCATAATGACACTCTTAGGCAGAAGTCCGCGACACATAAGTCACGGCAAATGAGGTGGCGAAGCGCAAAAAAAAAAACAAAGACACACCGGGTAAGATCACGAAGCGACATCGAGCATCTGTCATACAAGACATAACTATGTTTGTTTAATGATTGTTGACTTCATTTAGTAATTTAGTTTCAACCAACACTATGTTTTTGTAAGATATTCAAAGTTCAAAGTAAGATACTCGTGTTCTGATCGGTTTATCAACTTTATCAGTGTTTTCTTAGTATTTTTTAAGATAATTTATTACTTTAATGTATCAGAGATTCTAAGATATACTCTCATGACCTATTTTAAAGACTGCTATCAAAAAAGCGCATAATGAAAGCTAAACTTTAGATCGTACATCAGCGAAGAAAGGATGTATTTAGTACTGAAAAATGCGAATGTTGGACTTTCCAAACATATGTAAATAAAAAAATACATCTCCATGTGTGTGAAGCACGCCTATTATACTGGAATATACTCAGTGCACAATTCGTTAAGGCGATTGTACATAAATGTTGTGAAGAATTTATTAATAACAGTCTTCAAAAGCCTCGGAAATGTATCTCCAATAATTGTCTACTCCACTCTGATACCAACCACCAGCAAGGACACCAGCTGGAAATCATAGGCCGCGCTTTCGTGTGCTAATTTGTCCTACTCCATGCACCAAACCCCACACGCTTGAGCTGCTTTCCCCACCTATGACGTGTGACTTGAACTTCAACTTCTTAATTTTATGCTGTAGTGTAGTGGCGTTGAGTTTTCCCCTAGCACCGATGAGTGTTTTTGTGCTCCCCTTCAAACCAAACACCTTACCCAGCACACTCGCTTTAGTGTCCTCGTTTTCCGACACCTTCGACGACGGTTATGCACCGTGAAATCGTGGACTCGTATCCTTGATCGTTTTCTGTTTTATTTTGCCGTGTTTGTACCATAATGACACTCTTAGGCAGAAGTCCGCGACACATAAGTCACGGCAAATGAGGTGGCGAAGCGCAAAAAAAAAAACAAAGACACAGCCGGTTAAGATCACGAAGCGACATCGAGCTCAGGAATGCTGAAACCGTTTGGAACCGATGCAATGGTTCCCGAAACCTTCACCTTATAAATCAGCACCATGTCAGCTGATATCGTGATAGGCTGCTTTTTGCTGGTTCGTACATAAGGTGTGCAGTACGAAGCAGCTTCGGTAGTACAGTATCCCATTCCTCATCAGAACTGACTTTGAGTTCGCTTTGCCTGGACTTCGCACATGCGGTCTCGTTGGTCCCGTTTGGAGCAAGTTATGAAAACCGAAGCCCAATCAGCGGATAACAAGAACAATTACTTACCAGGATTCTTTTGGACTGCGTTTTTTCGTGTACCCGAGGATGAGATATTTCAGTAAGCAGTCAACAACGGCCGGACAACAGTACGTACGAAAGCAATCCATGCCGGAAACGGTAGCACAAAAACAAAAAAGCGGAACCGAAGTGACATGTCAACGAAGTTCCGTTAGCCATTCCTTAGTCAAGCCAAGTGCATTTGGGTCCGCGCCACTGTCTGCCAATGGCGGTGAAACAAAAACTGAAGATCCCTAGCGCTGCATAATGCCAAGAAAGACGGATGACCGAATAGAAAGCGGAAAAGCCTGCGCCGGTCAACGGCGGTGATAAAACACATATACCACCTACGAATGGATAGTCAGTCATTCTCTTCCAATCAAGACTGTGTCCGTACAGGCACATACAGCGAGCAAACAACTGGAACAAAAAACGCATTGCTACGAGAGACTCCGACTCATTTCAGCTCAACCCGTACGAGCACCTTTAAATATAAACAATCACTCTGGTACATAAACATATGCTTTGAGCCGCTCTGGAGCATCAGCGTAAAGCGTATAGACTGTAACTCAGGACATGGATTCGGGACGCACGAAAAACGATGACGACAGGTCACCGTAACGGCTAATGCTGGCCGGACAACGGCTCGGGAGTAGGTATTGCAGTTTGCACAATGCATTCGCCGCGAGTAGGTTCGTGCGTCAGGTACGCGAGACACGTCTCGCAACCACGTAGTATGCAAGATGTTGCATAATTTGGCTGAATAAGTGAATAAACGGCAGAATTGGATCTAAAAATAGAGCTTCATCCTGAAGTCCTGACAGCTATCGGTTCATTTTCGATTCATCTGAGTGATCGTTTCATCGTCGCACACCACAGTAAGATCACCATTGGCTAATCCATCCAGGAACCAGGAAGTATGCGTCGACGCTGGGGCTTCATATTGGATGTGGTGGATGAAGTAATGATGTGGTGTAAACTGTTGTTTCTTGTACAATTAACTTCAAGTGAAAGCGATGTACACTGTGTGTCTTACTAATCGGGTGTTTTCCCCCTTTCTTGGTTCTTTGGTATCTTCTCGTTCGTGTGTTTTTCTTCCTTTCTCTGGTTCTGTCAACATCGCAACGCGCAACAGGCCACAACTACCAATGGCGACACAGCACTACATTTGGCCGCCCGACGGAAGGACGTCGAGATGGCTCGAATACTCATCGACTACGGTGCCAACGTGGACGTGCAGAACGGCGAAGGTCAAACTGCGCTCCACATTGCGGCGGCCGAGGGCGATGAAGCGATGGTGAAATACTTCTACACCGTGCGTGCCTCGGCAGCAATCACCGATTTTCAGGGTGAGTGTTCTAGGAAATGGTTTTACGCTGTTATGTTCACTTCACAGTAACGCCTTCCATCTGCTTTACAGATCGTACACCGATGCATCTGGCAGCTGAAAATGGACATGCGTCAATCATTGAAATTCTGGCCGACAAGTATCGGGCCAGTATCTACGAACGAACCAAGGATGGTAGTACACTGATGCATATCGCCTCACTGAACGGTCATGCCGAGTGTGCAACGACGTTGTTTCGCAAGGGTGTCTATCTTCATATGCCAAACAAGGGAGGTGCACGTAGTATCCACACCGCGGCCAAGTACGGCCATGTGGGTATTATCAGTACGCTGCTGAACAAGGGTGAAAAAGTGGACGTCCCAACGAATGTAAGTAGTGGACTGTTCCACTGAAGATAGTGTTCCTAATTTAACACTTCGGTTTCTTCGCAAGGATCACTACACTGCCTTACACATTGCTGTTCAATCGGCCAAACCGGCCGTAGTGGAAACGTTGCTCGGTTTCGGAGCCGAGGTACACGTGCGGGGTGGACGGTTACGGGAGACGCCACTACACATAGCGGCACGCGTCCGGGACGGTGACCGGTGCGCGTTGATGTTGCTAAAGTCCGGAGCAGGTGCCAACAAAACTACCGACGACGGTCAAACGCCTGTCCACGTGGCCGCAAAAAACGGAAACGTACTAACGCTCGACCTACTGCTCGAAGACAACGGTGATCCACTGATCAAGTCTAACGTGAGTGATTTCGATGGTTGTGGTGTGCTCAGAATAATTAACATCTCTCGCACGATCGTATGTTGCAGGTTGGTGAAACGCCGCTCCATCTGGGAGCACGAAACTGCCATCCGCAGATCGTGAAGCATCTGATCGACTTCGTGATGATGAAGCACGGGAAGGAGGTGTTGCGGAACTATCTGAACTTCACCAACGAGGATGGCGCGACCGCACTGCACTACGCCTGCCAGGTGACGAAGGACGAGGTGAAAAAGTCGAGCGGCGATCGGGACATCGTGCGGATGCTGCTCGAAAGCGGCGCGGACGTGGCGCTCAGCACCAAGTCAACTCAGGAAACGTGCTTTCATGCGGTGGCCGTCGCCGGCAACAACGATGTGCTGACCGAGATGATCAGCCACATGTCGGCGACGGACATCCAGAAGGCGATGAACCGGCAGTCGTCGGTCGGGTGGACGCCGCTGCTGATCGCGTGCAACCGGGGCCACATGGATCTGGTCAACAACCTGCTCGCCAACCATGCCAGGGTGGACGTGTTCGACAATGAGGGCCGGTCGGCGCTGCACCTAGCCGCAGAGCACGGGTACCTGCAGGTTTGCGATGCACTCATCACGAACAAAGCGTTCATCAACTCAAAGTCACGAGTCGGGCGAACGGCGCTACATCTCGCAGCAATGAACGGGTACTCGGAGCTGGTAAAGTTCCTGATCCGTGACCACAATGCGGTCGTAGACATCCTGACGCTGCGGAAGCAGACGCCGCTCCATCTCGCGGCGGCCAGTGGACAGATGAACGTGTGTAAACTGCTTCTGGAACTAGGTGCCAACATCGACGCGACCGATGACGTCGGCCAGAAGCCGATTCACGTAGCCGCCCAGAACAACTACTCCGAAGTGGCCAAACTATTCCTCCAGCAGCACCCCAACCTGGTAATGGCGACGAGCAAGGACGGCAACACCTGCGCGCACATCGCCGCGATGCAGGGCTCCGTCAAGGTGATCGAGGAGCTGATGAAGTTCGACCGGAACGGCGTGATCTCGACGCGCAACAAGCTGACCGACTCGACGCCCCTCCAGCTGGCGGCCGAGGGCGGCCATGCGGACGTCGTGAAGGTGCTGGTCCGGGCCGGTGCATCGTGCACCGACGAGAACAAGTCCGGCTTCACGGCGGTGCATCTGGCGGCCAAGAATGGGCACGGCCAGGTGCTAGAGGTAATGCGCAGCACTAATTCGCTAAGGGTGTCCAGTAAAAAATTGGGTTTAACGCCACTGCATGTGGCCGCGTACTATGGGCAAGCAGACACGGTGCGTGAACTGCTGATCAATGTACCTGCGACAGTTAAATCTGATTCTCCATCTGGATCATCATT
>LULA01013852.1:0-30000 GCA_002091835.1 Anopheles maculatus | reverse complement strand
CTTGGCTTTATAACGTGATCAATCGCGGAGTAGTTCTACCAAAACTAACCTCAAATGAATTAGCGTGTAACGTAGCATCAAAATTGTACCTCATTTCTTAATTAGTTGTTGCAGTTGTTATTCATTTTATAAAGTATTTTATTTTTCTGAAGTTATGTTCTCTCTAGTACTAATTCTATCCACCATTTTTGTTCCCTTCGTCTGTCACTCTCTCTCTATCTTTCATCTCTTTATCTATATATCTTTCTCTCTCTCTTCTCTTTCTCTTCATTCTGCGCCTACTGTTGCGCAGCTGCAGATGGCGGCGATATCGCCAATACCGAAGTCGAGCGCGTCAAGCGCGTCGCTGTCGCAAAAGAGCAAATCAATGACTACCGTCGAAAGCACAAAGCCGACAGTAAGTTGCATCGTAACCAAATTGGAACATCGGAGGAATGGGTGGTGTCCAGCAGGACCCCTCCCAGGTTCCCTCCGAAACGCAAACGTCCTGGCCGTCACTGTTACTGATAAACGCTAGATAAACGAGAGTAACGCAACTGCTGAACATAGAGGATCGTTAGAACAGCTTAGATCTCAGTGCGCAGCGCACGCTGTTTTTGCTGCCAAGACCAAGTGAAGGGTATTGAACAGAGTCGCAAAACAAACAGTTGACGAACAGGGATGACGCCATTACACAGCAGCTCGTGTGATTTGTGCATACGGAATGGTTTGTCTGTGTGTTTTGTTTTGTTTCCTGAAGCTCCGTTCTCTCGGATCGTGGAGTGTGATCGATGTGCCGTGCGCTTGCATTGCACCCGTTTGCTGTTTGCTCTGTTTCGCCTCTGTTTCCCAATCCAGCACACCACAGTTTGTGGAGCTGCCGGTGTTTTTATTCTTATTGTGGAGCACGGTTTGATTGGTGTGTCTGTCTGTCTGTACGCTTTCGCAACTGGCTCGAGAGTTTGCTCGCTGTTAACACGCCGTTGTTGTTCCTAGAGAAGAAATGCCTGGGGTTTGTGCATCCGTGCTTTCGATTTCGCTTCGGACTTGTTTTGTCATTCGTGTGTGTTACGCGTTTTTCTCTGTCGAATGATTTTATAGAATGGTTTTGAATGTGTGTATGTCCATGTCATGTCTTATTGTTCACCCTTTAGTACTGTGTACTCTTACCAAAAATTCTATTAAAACAAACTATTATTTTCTGTTATTTCATATGTGAAACACGCCTGTCTTGAAAGCATGCCGCTAAACTGTCCACGAATGTCCCCGCCAACCTGATATTGATGGTTCTGTTTTCGTAAGGATTTTCGGCGAACAAATTTACTGTGTTATACACCGAAAACGCATGCACGAAATCGTTTCACCCTGCTCGAAACATTGCAGCGCTCGCTCGTTCGCTCGCCATGTTTGCCGTCCCTATTGGTGGCGTTTTTCGGAATGTGCATATCGCTCGCTTGTTCTGCTGATGCTCTCTTCTAGTAAATTCTTGTTTTGTTTTCGGTTCTTGTTATTCTTTCACTTCTTTAACATCTTCTTTCTAACTCTTTGTTTTAGTTCATTTATCTACTTAATTGTTTCCAACTTCACCTCCAGTTATGTGATGCGTTTTATATGCTGTTTAATGGTTTGTCTTGTACCACCTAGAATTTGTTGCACCTCATCGATGTACCTTGCTTTCGTGTTGGCACCCTCACACTTTTCGTACAGCATGCACACTTCAGCACAAGCACCGAATTTGAACGTTTGAAGATGCGGAACACTTCTACCGGACGCCGAACGTGGACGACTGCGTGGCATACAGCGACACCGACAGCGGGCTTAGGGTACACAGAAGTAGTAGGTAGCGCAATAGTGTCGTACAGGACCTGGCAGGACCACGGATAGGACAAACCAGGACAACCAGGACGGACCGTGGAATCTTCGGACCCTACCTCACATACACCCACACACACACACTCACTCTAACCCTACCCGGTTCCAGTTCCGATGACGCCGATCATCGCCTTCGAGCGTTTGTTCTTCGCCGTGTTCGGGCAGACGTCACCGGACGACATCAACTCGCAGCGCTCGTCCCGTCCGGAGTGGACGGAAAATTTGTTCAAAATAGTATTTGGCATTTATATGTTAGTCTCCGTAGTAGTGCTCATTAATCTTCTTATCGCTATGATGTCGGATACCTATCAACGCATCCAGGTTAGTTTGTATGTGTGCTAAAGTGCTGTCTCTTCTCTTTTCTCTCTTTCTCTCTTTCTCTTTTCTTCTCTTTTCTCTCTTTTCTCCCCGTTTATTTATACAACAAAACGTAAACAAAATCTAATGACGCATGCCGCGAACACTTACATTTAACACTGAACAAAACACACTGATTGGCGTTAACAACGTGGGACCTAATGGAATTACTACACCACTTAAACTCGTTCTCGAAACTTTAAACCGCTGGCTTTAAACGCCAACCCGCAACACACATACACACAACATAACTTAAAAACATCGCAACCAACAGTGCGCATGAATCCCATACTGTCATTTGAGCTGCTCTTTTTCGCTGTATTTGGTCAAACTACCACCGATCAAACACAAATTGATAAAATGACACCGAATACAACACGAACGCAACCCTATTGGACTGAGTACTTGTTTAAAATTGTATTTGGCATTTACATGTTGGTATCAGTTGTTGTACTTATCAATCTGCTCATTGCTATGATGTCTGATACGTATCAGAGAATTCAGGTATCATTGTCAATTAAATGTTCAAAGTGTTACACACCCACCCACCTCTCCCTTTGTCACTCCTTTCCACACTGCTCCCCTTCGTACCGTGTGTTTTTTGTTATTCCTTGGTCTGGGTTTATAGGTTTTTTTTTGTTTTGCTCCCCAGGTAGTCATCCTACGCCACACAACCCGATCTGCAATAGATCTTCCACCACACTGAACGTCCCGGTTTTGAACATTTCCGTTTGTAGTTTATTCTGGTAAGGGCGCACACGCTCTCAATGCGATGGGGATGGATGGCAGCCTGTAGGTCTTGCCCATCCTGCCACGTCGAAGGTGGGCGCATCGGTGAGACGGACGGGCGGGCACGCGCCGCTCCGACCCGCCCATGTGCCCCGGAGGGTGTGCGTGAACATTGACCAAATAGAAAGTTTTCATTTACCGTGTGTGTACGAATCTATGTTTTGCTAATCGCTTCCCGCAGCCACCATCGACTGGCTTTTACTGATGAAGCTTGACACGCTTTTCTTCGATCCCCGGTGTTCCCCGAATCGTTTAACACGAAAGCCTTTAATTTTATCTACCACTTCCAACACAGATAATCAACACAAAGACACAGAGTAACTCTTTCGTTAATGTAAAAGTATATATCCAGTTTTATTTTGGGGTTTGATGGATTGAGTCCAACTTTTCTGTTCGTTTTGTAAAATCCCTTTGCTAGTGTGCCAGATCACACTGTAGCCCTTCTTCCAATCAAAAGAAAAAATAATTTAAAGGGAAGATTAATATTAGCTTCTAATGTGATGTTCTCTCACCTTTTCCCAACTACTCGCACACGCATTGGGACATTCTAGGCACAATCGGATATTGAGTGGAAGTACGGTTTGTCGAAGCTGATCCGTAACATGCATCGAACGTCGACGGCACCGTCGCCGATGAATCTCGTCACCACTTGGTTCGTGTGGATAGTTGAGAAAGTGCGGGTAAGTACGGCTATTGCCCGGTACCTTGGAAGTGTACCATGCTGGTACGAATCATTGTCGCGTCAGTTCATTCGACACCCGATCATTATTCTATATCGTCGATCGATCTATTTAGGATGGTGGTAGGTACGAATATTTGCGATCAGTTGCAGTCTGAAAACTGAGTCTTCAAAATCCACTTTAGCATATTATGCTTGTACATTTTTGTAAGATAATACGGAAGACTCGCGTCATGTTCATTTACCTTGTTTTGTATACTGAAAAGGGCAGGAGGATTATAATTTTTGCAAGGAACGCAGAATTACTCATTTAAAATTTATTTTCTCGCTTTGCATATAAACCATACATAAGTTTAAGAAAAGATGTGACCATACTGAACTCAAAGCTCTGCTTTAACGTGTGCATTAAGAAAAGGAGCTGTTCTTAATCGATATCTCAGGATTAATCCTTGATTGATGCTTGCTAATCTTCTTTGCCTTACCTTTCAACTGTTTCTACGTTTTGGTCAAGAAACCGTCAAGGAAGCAGATACTCCGGTTGAGGATTGTGTCTCCAGTCGGTTTATCTCCTCAAGTCATCTTTGACCGTATTTTCATATCCCAATTTATCCAATACTTTTTCTTCAAGATGGCACGGTTTGTGCCAGGTTAGAAGTTAACATTTATCTTCAAGATGTCTTAAAACATAAAGTTCCTGGTCTTAAGTCGATTGGTGTAGTCTACATAGTTGTCCTTGTTGTCCAGGGTAAATGTTTGATTGTTTTGACACCCAGCCATGATGTGCTGTACATCAATGTCTTCAGACTACATGTATAGTGGGCCTCATGTTAAAATTATCAGAAATAAACGTTAGTAAACTTTAATCAGTTCCCTTTTAATGCATACGTTAGATCCTTGCTAATGCGCCACGGCAAGAAGAGCTTCTCGTGTTCTGTTGTTCACATCTTTCACGTTCATATTCTGCTGCATGACCGATCGGCTTCAGCGCGCGCGTGTTACACACGTGTCGCAACAATGTCGCAATCACAATCACGCCATCAAATCCTTAACTTCTCTATCCTCAACAGGCACGTATTGTGAAGAAGAAACGACCGTCGCTGGTGCAGATGATGAATCTTCACCGTGGACAGCAGAGTCCGCGCACCAAAGCCGGCGCCAAATGGTTGTCGAAAGTGAAGAAAGGTCAGGTGGCTCCTAAAGGTGTGCACAGTAGCGACAGCATGCGCTTGTCTGGTTTTACTAGATTCTATTTCGTAGCGAATATCGTTTACATGTGACGTATTATAATGATCTTTCGTTTTCAATTATGCTTCAATGTACAATTCGAACGTGAACTGCGGTGCGCTGTATGTTACGTTCGAGGATACATCGAGGCATTTGATTTGATTTGCTTTGGAGCAGTGTTGGAGATTCTTGTTTATTCGCCTTTGTTTCCGGCTTCCATAAATAGAGTGTTTATTTTGTAGAAGTTTAAGGACTCTTTAAACTATGGTATCTTCAGTTGTAAGTACTAGTGTATGTAATGCGTGTTGGAGTATCTTGAAGTATATTACTGTCATCTAGTGTGCTGTGGAGGTGTGATCATGTTACCGATCATACCGATTAAAGTGTTCTATGGACAGATCATTTAGACTTAGTACGTAGTTCTTATGGCGTATACAAAAAAAAAACTATGCCAGATCCGTAGTCCATTAAAACGACCATTTAGAAGTTTGCTAGTTGACTCGAGTAATGGTTTGAGATGATTGAGTTTTACGAAGTTGACAGCACCAACAACGATACTCGATAGGCCTTGTAGATCGTGATCTCCTCCAGATCCGATAGCCAAAAGCAGGCCACCTCCCAGGCTCAACTAACCAAACAGACATGACTTACACGTGTTTTCGATTCTTTTCCATCCCTCGCCAACTCCGCTCCTATCAACCTCGATCGATTTGCCACTGGTCAGCAGACTCGACCGCACTCTCCGTTATGCATCTGTCTCCTCTTGGCTCGCAAGTCAGTTTCACCACTGTCAATACGACCCGAATCGAGAATGTTGCGGACTGGGAAGCGATCTCGAAGAAGTACCGTGCGCTGGTCGGCCACGACTCGGAGGACGGTGGCTCGATGAAGGACTCGGAGGGCGATAACCATTCGACCAACAATGGGCCGGGCGGCGGCGGCAACGATCAACAGCAGATGGGTAACAATGTCAACGCGAACAAGGTGTAGTAAGGACGGGCGTCGAGCTCATCCGAAACCCACTAAACCACTAACACTAACTGCCAATCCGGACTGACCGGTGGAATCGTCGCACCCGGAATGGACGACTACTCTCGCAACTACGAATCGTGATGTCCCTCGTGCTGCCAGCGAAAGGCATGCAAGATGCAAGGTGTAGAATAGCCGATGAAGACGAACTTTTGCTGAAGCAAACGGTAGAAAGCGAACTGTAGATAGATAGATTGATTGTAGATAGAAGCGCGTTGGACACATTTTGTCCGGCGCCGATGTACATATGGATTCGATTTTTTACCACCTTCGTGTAGTAAGGGAAGCGGGCGCGACCGTGAAGCGACAGGAGTTTTGACCCGAGTCCGCATTATGGGTTTTTTGTAAAATGTTTCGATTCAGTTTGCTGTGTTTAACTATACTGTAGTCGGTAAGGAAACGCTAACCTAGATAAGGCTACGACGCTGTAAAAAGAAGAAGAATACTACGATTGCACACGCGGGTGATTGAAAATGCAGGATGTAAGGAAAGCAAACAAATCTATCGTTCTCTGGTTGTGTTTGATTCTGTGTAGATAATTAAAAAACGTGGATTGTTCTTTGTTTTGGTTCGGTTTGTTCGCAGTGTAAGGAAGAGGTTTTGTACAAAAGAAAAAAAGAATATCAATCGACCCAGGACGCTCTACTTATTCGGTGACGCAATGTTGTGAATGGAAAATTATATGAAGAAAAAAACAGATGGAAAATATATTTTCTAAAATTGTATGTGATGCGTACTAATTTAGTGGATGAAGTTGAGACGTTGTTTAACATTTTTTCCGATTTACTTAGTTAATTTACAATATGACGAACAAAGGTCGTATTGGCATGTTTTCTGTTTAGCACAGTTTTTAAGAACACTTGTTTTCTATTCAATGTGCTTATGGTAGTTAGCATTCCTTAACAAATCTTTTTCCTTTTTATTTCAAGAAATTATGTATGCATCTGTTAAATAATATTAAGAAATCCGCAAAAATACTGACTAGTTATGAAAGACCACAGTCTGCGCTCTCTCTCTCTCTATCTATCTCTCTCTCTCTCTCCCTCTCTCGCTCTCGCTCTCTCTCTCTCTCTCTCTCTCTCTCTCTTCCCCACTCTCTCTCCCTCCCTCTCTTTTTCTTTCTCGTAACAAATCACTATAGCATGAATTTACATGATGAGACTGAGTGACTTTATTCGAACCATTGAACCGAAGTGTACTAATATTGTTCATATTCTCTTAATCACGCTTTCCTCTTTTAACCTTTATACTTCTTTTTATTGAGATACATTAAAATTATTAGCAAAACCTGTGAAATTACCTAGTTAAATTTTATTAACGGAAGAAAATATTTTAATTGGTTAGTCGATTGACAGTTGTTCTAAAAGCCACACAATATTGCATACCACAAGGGGCGTATCATTTGCCGCTTCACTACTTGACGTGTAGGTGGCGCCACCATATACGAGCAATTTATCGTTTCTATGCATCAACAGGATTACAATTTTGAAGACTTTAATGAAACAGGGATTTTTACATGATTATTTTATTTTTTTTTTAAATATAAAAATTAAGCATTGATACATAGAATAGATACATGTAGCTAAATCTACTTCCAGCACTTGTATTTTGTTATAATAATTTAAAATAGTGTCTAAACGGGCGGGGCGGCCCGGTGGTGTATACGATAGCGGCGCCGGTCTTCCCACGGCAGGACCGGGGTTCGAATCCCGGCGGATCGCCTCCCCGTACGCAGGACTGACTATCCAGCTACGGGTAACACTAAGTCACAGAGAGCTAGCAGTTGCTTAGCAGGCCAAGACCTACAGAGGTTGTAGTGCCAGAAAAGAAGAAGAAGTGTCTAAACGTGTTTAAAACCTTATCCGCCTGTTATAATTTAGAATTTACTGAAGAGCGTTAAATGCTTGTGTGATGAGAATGATAATTCAACGTTTGTTCTTGCTGCGTTGAGAGTGTCTGAGAGACACGTGTGAAACCGTGAGAGACTTTAAACCGTCAAATTTGATAGGAAAGGCAATGAAAGTATTAACAAATATTCTGAAATACATTCGGTTTTGATAAAACAAGAGAATAATCGAAATTCGAATAAACTAAAAGCACAAAAGAGAAACTAGTAAGCAGTATGCTGCACCAGACGTTGTACATAATTTGTAATCCATCTTGTCTTCTCAGGTGGTGCATCTGTGAGTGCTGCACATTTCTTTGTCGGAAAAATAGTCTTGAAGATGATAATTGAAAACCGTTGCCCTGGTAGATAAGTGGGTAATTGAGTTGATGAACCAGTTCACGAGGGATAGCTCACGTTGGGGACATTTTAGCTTATCTCCTGTGAGCAGCCAGTCACACATCTGTCCTGGTGATGAATGTTTAGCATTCTAATTATTTCGAAATATTTTTTAAATTGTCAACAATTTTCTACCATTAGCTAAGAAGTAACTTATATATTTTTCAAATTACTATAATTTAATATAAAACAATTTGAATCTTTTTATAAGAATTTGGAATAAAATGGGCTTTACGAATCTAAATGCGAAACAAATATTATTAGCTATAACCTCTCTTTGCCATCACGACCATTCTACCTCAGAGACTTTTATCGGTAGACTACTGTTGCGCCTACCAACACTTTGAATCATCGTCCAAACAGCACAACGAAATAAAACCGTCAGAACATAATATCCACGTGCGTCAGCCTACGCATCTGCACATACATTCTTCACACGGTTGATTTGTTTGTTTGATTTTGCATTGACCAAACACCAACCGGTTGGACGCTAACGCCAGGAACAGGTTTCAGTGGAATGTGTCTGTGCGCTTCTCTTGGCCAGCATCATCCAGAGATCATCTTATCTCATCACAACGACAGTTCGTCTTTGACACTCGCACATATTACACGGTGTAATCTGCTGTTCCTGATATAAACGATGGGTGCAAAGCTTCTGGCATGGATAGTGTTGGTCCTAGTATTAGTGGCCGACTTTTTCGATCTGTCAATGGCACAGAGTAAAAAAATTGTCTGCAGCTACTCTCCAGCTAAGGCGAATCCGATCGGTTATCAACCGGAGTACATACCGCTGGAGGTTTGCACACACATAATCTTCAAATCGTTTGATTTCCCCAATTTCGTTGGTCGTCAGATGCTGTTCAGTGTAAGTATTCTCCGCGAGGTGTTAATCGTGTGAAGTCCGATTGTACAAACTCTGTCTGGCAACAGGATAACGACAAGATAGCATTCAGCCGAGTGCTTACCAGTGTACGCAAACGATCGAATGCCGTTCGAATTGTAGCGTCCATTAAAGGATCCTCGCGAGACTTTACCTCCACGGCCAATACGTTAGTGCGTAGGAAAGCGTTCGTACAGGCCGCTGTTGCATTGCTGCTTGAGCTTGATGCTGATGCGATTGAGCTTAACTGGAGCGTTATCTACTCGTCGGGTTTAAATACCGATCGTTCCACGATGGTGTCGCTACTGCAAGACCTACGGCAGGCATTCAGCCGAGTGCTTACCAGTGTACGCAAACGATCGAATGCCGTTCGAATTGTAGCGTCCATTAAAGGATCCTCGCGAGACTTTACCTCCACGGCCAATACGTTAGTGCGTAGGAAAGCGTTCGTACAGGCCGCTGTTGCATTGCTGCTTGAGCTTGATGCTGATGCGATTGAGCTTAACTGGAGCGTTATCTACTCGTCGGGTTTAAATACCGATCGTTCCACGATGGTGTCGCTACTGCAAGACCTACGGCAGGCGTTGAATTCGGCCAGCAAAAGCATCAAGAATCGTAACCGTGAGCTGTGGTTCCGGGGATCCCTCCATCCCAACGTCATTCCCGAATCGTACAATGTGTTTGACATTTGTGATCTGGTCGATCATGTGACGCTTGATCCCGATACGGCCGATAATCTGGAAAGTGCACACGCTCCCCTATACGGTACGCCGATCGTACTGCCCGTGCAAGCGCAGGCATTTATAAGAAATCTAGGTAGTGTCATCAATCCTGAGACTGGTTTCGTAAGTAAATGGAATGAGCAATGTTGAAGGTATGTACTACAACTTTGTTGGTTTTCTTCCTTCAGTATACCACCACTCAGCGCTGGATTGATGAGGGTTGTCCTCCGAAGAAGCTGCTGTTTGGCATTGGGTTACACGGTGTCCGTAAGGCTTATTCCGCGAGCCTGAGATCTTTGGTCGGCGATAGAGCCACTTTGGGACCTGCTGAGGCAAAATACCTGGAGTATTATGAGGTAATATTTACCACTTTTAGGTACAATTTTTGCTTGTTCAATATCTTGATTTGGTCTGAATTGCAGCTCTGTAAAACAATACGTGAAGCGGGTTGGAACTATGCGTGGGATCAGTACGGAACCATGCCGTACGCGACCAGAGCGTTGCAGAACGGAATGGAGGAGCGTATCAGCTATGAGGATCTGAACTCGTTACGCTACAAGATGGATATGGTGGTGGGGAAACGTTTCGGTGGTATTTACATGGATTATGTGCACTCGGATGACATCTATGGAAGCTGCGGTCAGGCATATCCGCTGACGAGCTATTTATCTAGCCGGGTGCGTTCGATTCCTTCCGATATTGGGTTCGCCATTGAGTGGAACTGATTTGGTTTATTGATAATTGTAGTATGTGAGCATTAAATGAGCGTTATAAGAAACCTATATGTAGCCTGTCGCAAATATATAGTTGAACTGAATGTATCAAGCAAATAAAAAGAAAAACATGTTTGTTTTTAAATGGAACTACATACTTAAACTTATTGTTTTTATTAGACAATATTGATCATAAATGATACGAAGTCGGACAGCAAATGAACAATGCGATTTTTGAAGTATTTCAACATGGTCTTCCCAGTCATACGTGAAGATAAGAATAGCCACCAATTTTAAATAAGCGTATTGCACTCTCAAGATTGCGATTTGATTAATTAAGTTGAAGACTTTGAATGAATAAACTTTTAAGAATGTTCTCTGGTGCCTAAGGCATTCCACAGATCGAATGATTTGACGTTCGCTTCAAGAATTTAATTTAAAAAGATGTCTAGACTTACAGCTCTCTACACTCTTGTTGATTATGTCCGGTTACAGACTACGTAAACTCAGGTTGTAAGCAAAGAGGGATATTTTGAGGTTATAGTATAAAGTTTTTATATTATAAAGTTAATCTTTACTCAGTTGGTAGCTAGTGGAGCAACACATTCAAAACATGAACCTAAACTACCTAAGTGTGTCTGCCCAGTAGTAGACAATGTGTTTAAGAAAGCCAGGCCTATCTTATTAACATTTCCACACGATGTCCGCTCGAAGCTTATGTGGTCTGGTACTTCTAGTAAATATCTGGCCCGGTATATCCTGTGCTGTCGATGAAGCTGATTTGCTTGCTAATTGAAGTTTCAGGAGTATGAATTTGCCTTCAGTGGTATAACAAACTTAACTATCCTACTAACTAGTTAGTTCCTTGCCCATGGGCCAACGGTCCGAATGGGGCTCGACATCTTTACGTTGTTGTTGCATGCCTCATAGACCCAAACGGAGCACAAAAATTTGTTCTGTTTCTGATGGCTGGATACTTCTTCTTCTTCTCTGGCACTACAACCTGTGTAGGTCTTGGCCTGCTAGAAATTGCTAGCTCTCTGTGACTTAGTTATACCCGAAGGTGAATAGTCAGTCCTGCGTACGGGGAGGCGGTCCGCCGGGATTCGATCCCCGGTCCTGCCGTGTGAAGACCGGCGCCGCTATCGTATACACCACCGGGCCGCCCCGGGCTGGATACTCTTATCGATATTTTAAGCATTTATTGGTTCTTTTAAATTGATGGGGCAATGATCTCTTGTTTTTTTTTCTATGCCCATAGAAACATGTCTCTCCTTTTTCACCTTGCGTTGCATTGTGGTTCGAATTTCACCTAATTAAGTGAATTGCTCTCTATGTAAAATACTTTACTATAAGTCCTGTTCAAACAGTTGCTCCACCACATTATTATTTTTTGGTTTTAATTGTGAAAAGTCTGCCATTAGCAGTCCTTCCATCTACTTCGTCCAATCAGCAGAGTAATTTGGAAAATCACTGTTCATCCTAACATCTTGGTCAACATTCTGAACTCTGTCCGCTCTACTACTCGACGAATCCAATAGCGAGAAGGATTTAAGTGTTTTCGAGAGTTAACATCGGTCAAAGCAGTACGCACACAGCACAGTACAGCACACCGTACAGCGCGTCGGATCAGATGACATTCCAGACGACACCGGTTAGTGGCATCGTGGCTCGGTCTCGGTGTAGTTTTAATAATAAAATAATCAGTCACACAGAAACTCCGGGTCATTAACACGTAAACAAGAAAGAAACGACGCTCAAGCCTTTCGAGCAAGCAAGGCTGACGAGCACTATCAAGAGTAAAGTCCGAAAATTTCATCAAAACTGCGATGAATTTTCTCCATGTGTTTTTCTTATAAAATAATAATTAATATCCTCTGTTTTATTCGTAGAATGTGTTTCAATTGGAATTATGGGATTAAAGATACACAGAGATGGTTTAAAGATATACAGATAAAAGAAGGAAACATAATCGAAAATCTTTCTAACGTCCGTACCGATTTTACATAAATAAGTACATAAATAAGTCTCAACAAAGTAATAAAATGACACTTACATTTAAAATAAGTGATGTGCTATTTTTGATACAATGTTTAAATTTAAAATGCGTCACTTAGTGGTACTGACACATAAAAAGGAATTAAACACTTGAACGATTTCCAAATTTTGGACGGCACATTTGAGCTAGAACAATTATGTAAATGCTATAAAATAACACATTAAAAGACAACGACACGGTAGCATGAGAGCTCATTAATTTGAAGATTTTTTCATAGTCCCTCGCAAAAGCAATCATGATATTAGAAGAAACTCAAAACAAAATCTTTCAACTGACCACACACATAGGGCAGGGCTTTCGGCAGCTTTTGAGGATTTTTTGTTTTTGGTAAACTGTACATAACGCTGCTCAGAAAACCCATTGCGGCTGATATGGAATGGTCATTTGGTGGGAAATTAGCAGCATTTAATGTAGCAGAAAATTAAAAATATAAAGTAAACAGCTCGCGTGCACGCCCTGGAGTTGGGGTTGTGTGTGTGTTTTTTTGTTATTCCTCATCAAATGACCAGTTTCACTAAAGGATAGGATGGGCTGGCAGTGTGAGTATCCTATTATTGCTGCTGTTTTCTATCAATGGTCGTTGGTAATTTGGCCACCAACGGTATGTTTAATTATGCTCGAACGATAGCAAACTGGCTGGAGTCGTTGGCAGTCACCCGTTAAAAAAAAAGAACACCAAGAAGGTTGAGCATATTTACGATCAATCGTAGCTTCGTAGGGCTGCATGTATACTGCGGATTGTCTAGAAAACATTAGATGATTCTGTTGAGTTTTTTTTCTCCTTTCGGTCGTTCCAATTACGTGTTTGTCAAATTAAAGACTTTTTTATGGTAAACAAATGTTGCTTCAAGGAATATAAAAACTCTCTCCACGCCAATTGTGACAAAGATTTCCGGTAATAAACGTTAAACCACACTCAATTTGCATACACAAACAAAACAATCACCCCAAAGCGAGTCAAATTGACAGCAGCAAACAAACAGGCTGCCACCAATTAAGCTCGGTCTCGGTGCAATTATTCATCTAAAGCGAAACTATGTTACTCCAACTAGCTAAACACTAGCACTAGTTCAGCCATCCGAATGCACCCCTGCCAGTGCAGCCAGAGCGGGATAAATCTTTCACCGTGCAAAAAAGCCTTCGAACCACACACCATTTGCAGGCCAGCTGACGGGCCATGGCAGTGTTAAAAATCGTATTTACGGAATTGGGAAATTTAATAAATTTTATTCAAATTTCATAATCCACCGAAACCGGAAGAAGCGACGCCGAAAACAAATTGGTACGTTGTGTGAGCATAAATAAATCGTCATCCTTATGTGTCCTGCATCTCGTACACACGGTCGCACACAAATAAATCCCGCCCCGACCCTGTGCTGTGTATTTAGAGCATGGATTCACAACATGGCACCAGCCATGGCCATCACGACGCAAATCTCCGTTGGTTGGGAAGATAGTGGAGGGGTGACGCACACGGGGTATGCAAATTCCATCCGATCCGATGCCTCTAATTTGCCTAAACAAACATTGATTGAAATGTCAGCTTCTTCCGCCGTCAGCTCGGCCAAGCAATTGCACGCGGGCGCGTTTCCTCTAGGTCTTTTGCTCGTCACACCGATTATCATTGGCTGGGGTTCCCCTGGTGGTTTGGTTTCCAAAATCGGTTTTGGAAAAAGAGCAACGCGAGAGCGAGAGAGAGAGCACCCGGGTAATGACTTATTACAGGGATATTTATTTATGTATGCAAATTAATCAAAACATAAATTGACTTTGCTGTGGCGGGGACGTTGTGGTCGCTAGCTTCGGGTGGATTTGCCCAGTGTCACAGCACATGTCGACGGGAGGCTTTGGTTGCTGGTGCTGTTGTTGAAAAACGTAATGTACAAACATTGACTGATATGTAATAGGTTTTGAGGTTTGTCGAGTGCTGCAATCGGCGAACCGGGGACGCTTTTGACACTTGGGAAAAGGTTGTCATAAATAATCTGGCTAAATAGTGAGTTCTTTTCGGTGTTTTGAAGCTAGACAGAGGGGGACTGGGCGTTGATGTTGTTGTGGTGTGTCCTTAGTTGGTAGAACATTGATCCATAGATAGTAAACATATGCTGCAATTGTGTTTGAAAGAGACAAATAACTGTTTGGAAATGCAGTCTAAATATAATAAATAAATATCTGGCACTCTAATAGCGGTGCCAGATTTTGGCAAGAAATTGCTCATCGGAGGTACGGAGGTAGACTCATTATGCTGCCACAGATAAAAGAAATCACACGAAGACATATCGAGAAACTGAGAGGCAAGAACATAGATCTTGACGACCATGTCTAGTCAAAAATATTCTAGAAATACTTGAATAAACAAGCTTAAGGCTTCAAAAAACCAGGTTCTAGGTCTAGTTGAGAATTTGACTAAATGTAATAGTTTTGGCTTTTTTGACGCGAATGTAAACTACCAGTCAGAAGGACAGGGCTACGGAACATAGCTCCAGAGTGTATAGAAGCTCGTGTTAGTGAGCAAAGTAGTCTATTAGCTACATTATTCAAACATGTAATTTTACGGTACAACCTTTCGAGATTGTAGAGTCAGAGTAGAAGTAGAATGACTACTGATGCGAGGCAAAATCGCTTAAATTTTTGTTGTTGAAGTAACATTAGGCGCATTTATATTGGTGGTTAATGAAGCAACTGATGTTGGATATTGTTTATCAGTTCTTGACGGCATATTAAGACTCCCATTAACCTAAACAACAGCCTTTCTATGTCGTGGAGGAGTATTGGGCTGAAACTTCTAGCATCCATTCTTAATATTTCTGTACATGTATAGTCTATTCAGCGTATTGGCAAATGGTCCGAACGAGAGTTGATTCCTGTCTCTAATGTTCAATTGGCGCTAAAATTTTGACACTAGGCTTCATGAACGTTACCCGAATAAAAACATCTATTCTGGGGTAGTTTAGTGTCTCTCCTATTATATGGTACATCTCTCCTTATGGTATATATTTTCTATTGTATCAATATCTAGTTAAGTTTGAAATCAACCATCTACTAAGTAGAAATATCTTTACAACGTAAACAGGATCCTATCCAAAGACTTGTTGTAGACAATGTGATGTATTTTCTACGTAGACAATGTTGTTCAGAGGACTACACCATCAATTTTTCCATACCATTTTTCCTTAATATTTGTACACCAGAATAGCGCGGTTTTTTTTTTGTTTGATAAATAAAAACTAAGCCTTAGCTCTACATGAATGTTGGAAAATGCATCTGCAGATCAAAGCAAATTGGGTTAACAGCTCCGTACAGTAATTTCTTCGCTTTACACCGATGATTTTAGGTAAGGAAGTTTTCTTGTTCGAGTTATACCTCGTGTCGAGTAATTAAAAACTCGAAAAAACCCGACACATCGTAACAAAACTCCTTAAAAACTCAAAAATGCTTTCTAAGATCTCTTAGAGCTATGTAGCATAGCCCTGGATCTCATAAGAACTATTAAATTAAATTAAAAAATAAGTCTTAGATAAATATCAATATTTCTTTTTCTCTAACTAATTATATTTTTATGACACATTTGAACTGAAAATACAATATATAACATTTGAGTACATATTGATTATAGAAAAATAAAGGCAAAATACATAAAATGGAAAACTACAGTGGTTTCATATTCCATGTTCCATCCAACATTGCATACAAGTTTGGTAGCAAGGTTGATGATTTGAGGGTTGAACAGCAGTAATTGTTAATCTACCATTGTCTATATACCAATTCCAACCATCAGGTGGATTATGAATTTTATAAAAGGTTGAAAATAGTAAATCCATAAATAGAACTTCTAATGAGATTAACTTTTATTTATTATTAACTTTTATTTATTTATTAGATTAACTAACGTTTCCTGTGAAATCATTAGTAGACGTTACCAGTAAAAAAATTATAATTTTTTTATATAATTTATGTCTGGAATTCATAAGCTATAAATTTAAATTCATAATTTGTATGTTAAAAAATAAATCATATAATTGATTACAATTAAGAAGAACTAAGTTAGATGAACTGTTCAATGAAGTAGACTTAAAAGCAACAAAAAAAACGCCTAAAATAAGAAGAAACACCATCATTATCCCTAGAGACTCTCGTTTCAATGTCATCGACACCACACAAAAGCACAATGGAGGATTGAAATGGAACGAGAGCAAAACCAACTTGTGAGCGACTGGTAATGGACAGAAGCAGCAGACAGAAGGGTAGTACATCAGAAGATTTGATTGTCAACGCGAGTCAGCGAACCTTGCAGATGAAGTGAATTGGAGATGAGTGACAATAATGCCGGACAGCGACACTTCCACAAACAGCAATTTTATTAATTCTGGCGAAGTTAAAAAGAAATTATCAAACAATGAGTTTTAATTCTATACAACGGTTTTCTTCTCAACTCTTAGTAATATTTTTTGTTATTCACTAAAGTATCAAAAGCAAACAACCCCATCCCCTAGCAAATCAATCTGATTTTAACACTTCAGCACGAATTTCCTATTGGAAACAGTGGTTAGGGATGAGTAAAGCATTCTCACAACACCTCACCACGGTGAGTGTAGCTTTTCCAGTGAGCTACCCTGTGAGTGACACTTCCCGTGAGCCGCGATGAGCTACCCCTGTTATCTCATGCCGAATGAGTACCAGCAAACGAAGGAGAAAACAAAATGGATGACACACACAGTGGGCGGAGCTAGGGAGGGAAAACCAGTTTTCTTTGCATTTTCCCCTCTACCGATTAATGTGGGTTTTTGGTGGTAGTGGTGGCGGCAAGTTTTTCGCTGCATTTTCTGCAACACAATGCGATGGTGGTGGTGGTGTGCGTGTGCAGCTAGAGCACCAAACACGAGGCGTGCGCGCCAGTTGGGTTCGAAAGCTCATTCCGAGAACTCGTTGTTGGGAGCAGCGCGTTTGCATCCATCGCTACGCACGCGTTCAATTGTGTAGCCGTTAGAAACAAAAGCAAAAAAAAAAACACAAAAACGTCATCGCGATAACAATACGTCCCACCACTAACCTCCCCTTCCCCGATGCGTACAAAACTAAACCCGTATGTGCGTCAGTCTGTATCAGGGAACGGGGTTCAGAATAAGCCGCGATCCACACTTGCCTTTACGCGTTAGTGAATGAAAACGTTAGTTTTATGCTTGTGGTTCCTGAATTGAATCCTTTTGTTGAGCAAGGGATAACCACCGACAGTGTTGCATAGTTTAAGGGGCCAGCAATAGTCCGTTAGCTTACAGTGAAAAGTGCATTAAATTGTGTTGCTAAAATTGCCGTCGGTATTTTGAAAAGAACATTTAATAGTTCTCTAGAATTTCCCCGTTTAAAATCGGTTCGATAGCGTATGCGTGAAGCCTGCCGATGACGCTGCGGTGAATTAGTTTTGTTTCGGGTTTTTTTGTTGCTCCAAATCGAACTGTCAACGGTGAACGGGACGCGTAAATCAGCCGACAAAATTGAGAGACACAAACGCAAACGTCGTGACCTCGCGAGTGTGCCGGTGACGGAGTTGAAGTGTGCGAGACGCGGTGACGCGGGTCGGGATCAGCAGAGGCGACCCGCGAACCGAATGCTGTTGGACCCGGGGACACCCAACGGTGTGCCGACGGATGATGGGGGACCAGCTGCTCGTGGTGGACCACCGGGTATGGGGTCAGGGACCGTCAGTACAGCTGCGGCTGCCGCTGCTGCTGCTGCCGCCGCCGCCGCCGCTCTATCGGCGGCCAAGGGTGCGACGGATTTCTCGATAGCGGCGATCATGGCACTGCGGGAGGGCTCCAGCAGGAGCCCTCTGGAAGCAGTTTTCGTAAGTGGCAAGTTTGTTTTCGATTTTCTACCATTCACTCCTCGTCCCGTTTTTTGTTGTCTTCCTTTGCTTAATCGTTGCGATAGAGTGGCCTGGTTGTTGGGTGGACATAGAATTCCGTGTGGATCGATTAATTTTGTGTCTAAAGAGCTGTTGCGTCTAGGGTTAAGTGAAGTATGAGGCTGGTTTGCTTCAAAGTATTGAAGGTTTGCAATTATATTTGAGGTGAGACCGATGCTTCAATAATTGATGTGCCTGATTGAATCTAAATCGATAGAATTCATTGTAAAGAGTTCAAAATATAGTAAACGTTATTCAAAATCAGATTTAAATAAGCTTAATTGGTATGATTAGCATGAAATCATTTTAAATGTCTAAATAATCTATACAAAAATGTTGATATTCATAAATTGTTGGTAATGACGTTAAAATTGCTAAATAATTATCCAAACACGAGTTACAGTGTTTCTCACTTGATAATGCAAAGTTACCTATGATTTTTGCAAACGCTACATACGATTTCGTATGGAGCGTTTGCAAAAATCATAGGTAACTTTGCATTATCAAGTGAGAAACACTGTAAAACAATACAAAAAAGAAGTAAAATAAACATAAGAATTGATTCTACCAAAGTGGTTGTTGCTTGAGTTTGAATCAGATTAACAAAATGCAAACATTGCAAAAAACATTTACAAACAAACATACCTGCTACTTATAGCTACAAAAAACTACAAATTTATCAAAATAAACTAGTAAAAAACACGCTCAAAGATTACAGTAATAATAGAGTAGTATGTTTTACTTATCAAGAATATTTTAACACGAGTAAATCTTAATTATTTATGATTATCTTTACTTCATTGTACCTTTAGCTAAAAAGTAAGTCTTACGTACCTATAAAAGGACTTTAATTAAATATTAAAACCTTCTTTAATTTGCTATATGATATAACTATGAAACAAAAGTCACAAGAAATTTAATAATTAAAGATAAAATGAACGTGAAAATTTGAGCTTAAAGTTAAATGATCTAAAATAACTCAAACTAAAAAAGAAGCAGAACAAATTGCTATAAATAAACGAAACAAGAAAATAAACACACATCATCAGACGTGGACATAAATCACCTAAATGACTTCACACCAGTAAGGACAGATTGTCTGCCACAGGATGATCCATTACACTAAACGGTTCAAGATAACCATTCCGTTGCATGATAAGAGAATGGGATGGAACATTTATGGTACGAAAAGCAAAAAGCACTAGAAGTCTCAATTATTTCGAGTCGGCACAGGAAATTAATGCTATCTCTACACTAATTGGCGTTGACGTGAGTGTTTTGACAGATTACTATTATCCCGCTGGACCAAACCAAACCCAACCGACCGACCTCCGATTGAAGGTGACTAATAGTACAACTAAATTAGATGCTGTTCATTAAATGCAAAGCAGTCTTCTTTAGCTTTTAAAATTTGCCATTTGAAACCGTTTCTTATTATGTGCAGCCCTGCCACTAATGAACCTCATCCTATGAGCCTCACCCCCAGGGTGGACGAGTTTTTTTTTCGGGGGGCGCACTTTAATCAACACCAGCCAGCCAGCAGCACAAACTGTCACCGTGCGCGAAACGGACACTCACACAGAAACCGGGGGAGGGAGGCGTCCTTATGTTGACAGTGGCTTCAGCCATTTATAAGGCGCGTGGATGGATGTGGGCTGGTGCCCGGTTGAGGCCACGGTACGAAAGGGTTGCAAATTCCAACGGCAGCAACAACCGGGGGAATTTTAACCGATTGCATAACACGCTGACGCTTCTCGTGCGTGTGTGTGTGTGTAAACATTTATGTTGCAATAGACACCTTAATTGAATTGCGCCAGTCTGGTGGACCACCCACGGTAGCTCGGGTTTTAATCGTGCCGATAATCTATTTAAAATTGATTTATTCCCCTACGGTGGTATATGTTTATCTGTGGGTGTTTGAGCGTGTGCCTGTGTGTGTGTGTGTATAATGTTTGGAATTTGCAGTGCAAGGGTGAGGTGGTACCGCCCAGGAAGGCAGGATAATGGGTGGCGTTGGGCTACGGAGAAAGAAGAGTGATATGCAAACAACCGGACAGTAGCCTGTCATAATTCAGGCTGCAATCAGCAGCCACCCAGCAAAACCGAACGGCCCAATGTTGCGGAATGCGGTGAACGGTGTGGGTAGGGCTGAAAGGCTCTAATGAACTCAGCGGGTGGATTTGGTAACGATCGTCTATTGGTGGCAGTACGGCTGTGGCCGTGGTTTTGAGTCAAACGATTTGTGGACGTTCTCGTTGGTTGGTGGCGTTTTGGAACGACTCTCGAACTCTCAATGTGAGGTCTAATACCCAAAGGGTTTTTTTCGTAATTTCAACGCTTAATAAGCAATGATTTGAATCAATAATTGTTGAAAAAAATGTGTGTAATAATGGTGTCTTATAGAATGGTGTCTTACCCTTAAGAATGAGAAGACACATTGAATATTTTTCTTTAACATGAATCCATTACATGAAGCTGGAAACAAAAAAACAGACAAATGAAAAACAGTCAAACAACTTAACAACATAATAAAAAAGTAAAGAAACAAAGCTTAGAAACCATTATTAAACAACATATATTAAAAAGGAGTAAAATAAAGAGGAAATAATATCACATAGAACATGAGAATTGGAACGTAAAGCTAATAATGAGATGTCAATTAGATAATCAAGTCGAAAAAATATGAAACAAATGTAAATGAGAAGAATGAGAAGAAACTTAAATGAAACTATTTTAAACTAATGTTTAACTTCTCGTAATAAAAGTAAAGTACAAATGAACAGTGCTCAAATATATAGGAAATCTACATTTGAATGAAAAAAGTAAAATAGAGATAGAATTCAAATAAACCAATTAAACAATATTAAACAATATTGAATAAGTAGTTAGAAACACGACAAGAACTTATCTAGTGTTGTGCGAACTGAGTAAGAGCGAATGATTGAATTAATTCTTTGTAAAGAATGAGTTGAATAAACTCTTCACGAAGAGTTTTAACAACTCATATACGATTCGCAGCGTTTGACAACTCTTTAGCGATTTGAATTTTGAAAAGAGTTGTTAAACGATTTAAATCGCAAAGGTGATGGAGTAAGAATGATTGAATTCTTGGTAAAGAGCTGTTATTCTCATCTCTAAACTTATTAGAACAGTTTCAAATGATTTTTTAACTATGTGACACTCGTTTCTTGTTTGTGTCGTTAACAAAAACCATTTTTATAATTCAGATTATTTATGTTTACTACTGCTTATTGCTATTTTGTTGCCGAAGATCGAGATCTCTCAACAATTCTTAATATTTACGTAAACATTCTCATGAAGCAAACTTTCTATAAAAATAAACCAAACCAAACTCTGATAAACCTGCAGTAAATGAAACAGTAAACTCTCTCAAGTATCCGTTAATATGAAAATCGCTTCATGTAATGTGCGTGCCCAAGCACTTCACGTACACTGTACACTGTTAATTTACTTTGGCAAATTTTTCCGGCCAGTGTGATGAGTGGTGCTTTCGCCTGATGATGGATTTTGTAAGATTTTATTAGAATTCTCACACCTTCCGGGCAACCAGTCCGGCCGGCACGCTAAACAACGGACCGCCGAAACAATCTTCCATCACACGGCTGGGATCTGCCGGCAATCAAGCAGCCAAACAAACCTTCGTTTGAAGTTTTCTGCATGCTTCCAACCCATTTTCCGACCGATGGTAGTGCGAACAATTCGCACTTTACAACCGGTGCCCCATCATTATCATTATCGTAAATCGTTGGCACTCCCGAAAGACTACCTTCGAGGGGACTACGAGCTGCGGTGTCTCACACCTACCGACGAATGTCAGTGCCATTAATACGCTTTAATGAAACAAGAAAAAAATGCATGATAAAACACATTTAAGCCCTACGCTCATGGCGTTGGAAAAGTGGCAAAAATAGGAAGAAAGAAAATCAAAATCAGTTTCGATTTCTGCCCCATGGAAAGGGCTACAAGCAAAAAGGGTTACGAGACACAAAGGCGCAAAAGGCCGCCCGTTGACAGAGACCAGTTTTCTTTGCATGCGTAGTGGTGCATGCGTGCGCTGATACGTGCGTGCGAGCCTTGTCGTATGCGTGTGTGCGTACAGATTTTGGCTTGAAACTGGGAAACCGGACCCGATCGGAAATGGCCACGCCGGTTTCCCTCCACGTCGATGAAAGCCACCTGTTTTTTGGGACGGGCAAATTCTACCTAACGTTGAGTAATAAAGTGTTGAAAAACTTTCGATACTATTACAGCGAGAAGAATTGTGCGGGGACCCTAGGCGGTGCCGTTTAACGTTGCACTACCGCCGAAATGTGTTGAAGGATTGTTGGGTCAAAGTGTTACAATGTTTGCTCAAGCCGTGGTTGCGTGCCGGTAAAGTTACGCACAATTCCGGTGTGCGGAAAATCGAAGAACCTTCGACAAAAACACACACATTTTCCACCGGCAATGTGCTCCTTCCTATTGCGTTGCGTTAGCTTGTCAATTAAAAATGAGTTGTACCGTCGGTCGGGACGCTCGATATGGATCATTGATTGTATAGATTGGCCGGATCGATATCGGTTGTGTTTTGGTGTTCCGCAACCGTATCGTAACGAGCGAAAGTGTGATGAACGGGTGCGTCAGTACCGGGAAAGGGTGATAAATGTTGTCGCTCAATCGAAGATGGCATTGGAGAGAAACTTCATCGTCGGCTGGCGTTGGCTTCCGGTTGCCACCAAACGCTGGCTGGCATTAATTTTCACCGATCGACTGTCGATTTACAGTTGATTGGGTTTTATGGGACACCACCAACCACCGTACCTTGCAACTATTACAGGATCCATAAAAATCGCCCATCATAAAGTGGTAGAAATGGAGTGGAGTCAATGGAAACCGGCAAAAAAACAACAAAACGGAAACAATTATTATATAAACAATGGACACTTTATTGCACTTTCACACGTTTCACTACACGGGTTGGGCTCGTTACAAAATAAAGCAAAAGTTTAATAAATAATAGGAACACGGACTAACCGGTTGTTTCCTTTTTCTTGTATACCTTGTGTTGTCTGTAGCATTGAGTGGCTGTAACGCAATTTGAGAGCAATTGAATTAGAACATTTTTTGAGCATTTAGGACAAAAGATTTGTGAGTTTTGAAGCAATGTTATTTTTTAGCATTATTTTCATTATCGTAATGTCCGACTCCTGTGTGCTTCAGCAAGAAGCTTTATAGGACAAGGTCATTTATACAATGAATTTACTCTTAAACGACAAGAATTTAGACCGAGGAGTTTATATGGCAAGGTTTTTGAGGCAAGAACTCTTGGACTACGAGATCTCTTGGTCTATAAAGCTTGAACGAGGTCACCTCAGCAACTCAGCCTAATCTACGAGTCCTCTTGGTAGATTATTCTCTTATAAAATCAATAAATATAATAAAGTCTCTTAGCATACGATAACATGTCTTGGTAGATTGGGCTTGAAATAGAATCTGTATCTCGTGGTAGATAAAACACGAGATATCTTGGTAGTTGAAGGTCTTTAAACGAATAGGTCATTCGATAGTCAGGATTTCTTTGATGTGTAATCCTCATGAACTACGAACTATCGTGGCAGAAGAGGATTAGGCTACGAAGCATCCCTTTCCACAAGAAGGTCTTTTGGCCGATGAAGCTTGAACGAAGATCCCTTGCTAGATCAGGTTGATTAATGAGATTCCTTTGATGTGTAGTCCTTATGTACTAAAAAATATCATAATAGAAGAAGGTTAGACGACGATGCCTCTAGCGCAACAAGGTCTCTTGGTAGACGAAGCTTGAACGAAGTGGTCCTTGGCAGATCCCTTGATAGATTCGGTTGAGGTCCCCTGGGTGTTGAGTTCTCTTAGTGGATGAGATTCCTCGGATTACGGAGGCGTTTGAAGTAAGAAATATTCTGGTAGAAAACTTCTATTCCACGATAACTTTCTGACAACAGGGGTATTCCTGGTAGACGATGTGGCTTACACGACTAGGTCTCTTCAATGATAGGGCATCCTATTCGACGAGTTGCTTCACACGACTTTGTCTGTTGGAAGTAAAGATACGGACAAGGCAACTGCTTTAACTACTATGCACTTTGAACATGAGATCATCCAAATGTTAGTGGTATATGAGAACCTTTCGGAGTGGAGGCCTTTATATGTATCTTTAACCACATCTGACTGGTATTCCATTCCGATTTCAATAAAACTGACTGTCTGCCTTTGTTTTGCGGATCTCGGACACCTGTTAAAACAATTTAAATTACTTTAATTTAGAGGAAAGATAAGAGACTATACAAAGACTTTTGATAAAACAAACTCATCATTTTCCTTTCTCAGAGACATCGTCTACATCATCTAGTCGAAACATTGCTCGATTTCAAGGTGTCCAAATTTGCGTTAAGAAGCACTCTTCCTTCTCAACATTAAACCCAACAACCTAAAATCGCCACTGGTACAAATAATGGAATTATAAATCTCCTCATAAAGCATGTTTTGTGTTACATTTATTGCTCAATAGTTAGCTGACCATCCCACAAAATGGTTCATTCTTTTCGTGTACCAACAAATACGGTTGTGTTTTCGCTATGCAAACGGAACCAAATTGCCAAAACATGCCCATTTTTATTCAATTAAGAGATGACACGATTTTCGGCAATAACCTACAAACAAAGATCTGCTATCTGTTTTGCACTACTGACGGTAAAGGGAGAAAGATATGAATAACAACACAACAACAAATCTCTCGTCAAGCGCGGAACGTTTGCATAAATATACATTTTTGCCCAACACAAACACACGGCTCACAGTGGGCCACAGTGGTCACCGGGAATGGTAGCGATGAATATTTGGATGAGAAAACCGGTTCGGCTCGGCCGGTGTAGTGCGCTTGTTAAGCGCATGTTGATTTTATTTATGCTTGTTTTTTTTGTCTGTGTATATTTTTTATGCTAACCCGTTCGTTCCAAATGTTTGCTAAATGTCTCTATTGTTATCTACCCGGCCGAGGTAAAGCGAGACAGGCAGCTTGTACGTGTGTGTGTGTGTGTTTGAGTGGGAAAATTAATGTGGAAAGCTCTCCCGAAGAGGCTCAACAGTCAAACATGCTGCAGGACCCATTAGCCATGATTTTCTGACCTGCCGGGGCCCCGGGAAATTCAAAACCACGCACCACGGCTTTGGGGCGTATTTTGTTTTTTATTGTTTCACGCCTAATTTAATGTATTTCATTTCCATTGGTGAACGTTTCAATTGCATACACGGTTTTCGCGGGCGGTGTGTTTATCCTTGCGCCCATGCATTCACCACAGCCCTGTTTAACGCCGATGATTTGAGGGTTTCGCCTGTTTTTTTGCTCTCTTTTCGGTACGCGCGCGTAATTGGAATTAATTTATGCGTATTAATGTTTGATTTATTAAACAAGCCGTAATCGCGGTGTTAATGGAATATTTAATTAGTTTGAACATAGAACATACGGATGTATGCTTTGTGCTACCTCCTCTTCATGTTGCGTACAGATGCAGGAACGGAATGTACGGGTGCGCTTGATGATACTTAAAAATAATGTGCTTTAATAATTGTATGTAATGTTTTAATCTTTCACCCGAAACAGGCTCTCAAAACTCGTCCGTCGATCGACTATCTGAGGTGGACGATGAGGTGGACGTGGATGTGGAAGAGTGCAGTGATTCCGAGGAACCCAAGTCCTCCGACAGTGGCCGTGTGACTCACTCGCGTACGACCGAAACACCGAACAGTATATCCGTGTCGGACGAGGAACGACTTTCACCGGAACCGGCGCAAGTAAGTTTGACAGGATCGAGATCCCTTCTTTTTTTTCCCCTGTCTAATGGATCTATTTCAATCTTCATGCACCTCCAGAAAAGGCCAACCATCGTAGGGTCCTGCAATTCGGACGACTTGCGACCGGTTCAGTGTCACCTGGAGACGAAGGAACTTTGGGACAAGTTCAACGAGCTTGGCACGGAAATGATCATCACCAAGACGGGAAGGTAGGTGCGATTGGGACGTTTCCTTTAAAGATCGACCGGAGCTTCGATCGTTATCGAACCCGCAGCCAAGGGAAGTGTCTCAGAATTAGGAGTCATTTTCCGGGTGGGATTAGCGGCAATAAATCATTAGGCTCAATTTTTGTGTTTCGGTGTCTTTTTTTCCTGGGACTTTCGGTTGGATGTTTTTCCGGTCGGGGAAACATGAAGTCTTAGACGCGAGAGAGAGAGAAAGTGAGTGGAATCGGAAGTGAGAAAAAAACAAATGCGTAAGCTTGGTAAAAGCTACAGCTATGAATTGGTCATTAGACAGTATTATTAGGAGTGGCATTAGCTGCATACATGGCCGGATTATGTGGCGGAGCGTGTGCAGCAGATGGCCTATTTTCTGAAGCTGGCCAGTGAGCGCTATCAACGGCAGGTCTGGGTACCCTTGAGGTTTCTGGAAGCGATTATAGTAATTATGAAAGTGGTTAGAGTGCTATAATTTTGTTCTTGACGAATTAATCTTCGCTGCTGCTTGGGAGGTTTTGCCATGTAGATTATTTTGAAAGCGAAAAAATAATAAATAAATAAATATTAGTTTTATGTAAATAGAAATGATGTATCTATTCGTCAGATTATTGATCTTGAATTTCATCAATATAAAGTAATTTCGAAAACGATACAAGGACATATGCGAACACTGATCGACTGCTCTTCTTGAGCATCAACTTCATTTCATTTGTCACCCAATGACATCCAGTGACAGTTGCTCTCGCATTTGAATATATTAGTTCGATGTTTAATCAATCTTCTTCTTCCTTGGCACTACAACCTCGTGAGGTCTTGGCCTGCTATTGCTAGCTCTCTGTGACTCAGTTTTTACCCGTAGCCTGATAGTCAGTCCTGCGTACGGGGAGGCGGTCCGCCGGGATTCGAACCCCGGTCCTGCCGTATGAAGACCGGCGCCGCTATCGTATACACCACCGGGCCGCCGGGGTTTAATCAATAGGACAACTTAAAAATTTTCCGATTCAGTCACTGAAGTACCGGAGTCCTACCTAACTCTGGAGCACAACCCGATGTTCTGGATTAATTCATTGCTCCAGAGTACTCCAGAGTTCTCTATAGACTTTTGTGCGATCCGGAGCAATTAATTTAGGCCTATCGTAGTTCGACAAGGACTAATAACATCATGAGCGCTAGCAGTCTGTGCATTGATTCCAAATTGTTTAACGATCACATCTTCAGGCTATGAAAAAAAGCCTATTCTTCCTAAAAATCAGTGCTTAAAGTTGACTTGACGTTAATTTTTCACGTAGACTGCTCATATTATCAATCAAACTCAATGGTTGTTCTAACCGTTTTACACACCCAACTTCAGATACAACCTCTAGTCAAACGTGGGCCACACAATTCTATTGGTTTTGTGCTAATTTATAGCAAAACCTCACCAACAGCTGCCATCCATTCTGGTGCAGAAACGCAGCGAAGACTAATGACTCCGCTGACTGAGAGTCCCGCGACCAACACATTTTCCCCCATTTGGCAATTTGTTTTCAATTTGAAAATTTAATGCCTTGTTTTTTTCCGAGTTGCAATTTTCAATTACACCCAAGCACGCCGGCATCGCCAAGCTTTTGATTCATTCGTACGTGATGCGTTCGATGGCAGTGTTCCCTGGGAACGGTTCCATATGGCCATGGTCTGTTACACGATGATTACGATGATGGGTGTTGCGATGGCAAGTTGGCTGCATTGCCAACCGTCACCCATCCATACTGGATGATTTAGCTCCATTTTCGATGGATGGCTGTTACTCTCGGCCAATGAAGCCGGGGCTTTTTTTAGTTATATTTCTCGGCGAAAGAAAAATGGTTTCCAACACAAACAGGGCGATGGGAATTCGCTCCAATTACCAAAACACCAAAACGAACATCGACGAAAATGTCACTCGAACTCCATGTTGCCCTGTTATACGCGGGCAGGATTCATGTTTCAGTTGAAGGGTGTGTATCTATGTGGACTTTGTTGCTGTACAAGCGGCCTCAACGTTTCCATCCAGTGCAATATGTCGTTTGTCAGTTTGAATAACTATACGCGAGAGTCGGACTAAAAAGTAAGGGTGTTGCTGACGTGCACTGAGCAAGGAAGATCATTCTTCATCAAACGAACTCCAAAAAATATTGGGGGAAGAATACACACACTCAAACGCACCTTGTTTTTTTGTTCTCTCGTTGCACCATACATTATTTCAAATGACAACAGGCGTTGTCTCGTACCGCACCGCGAGGGTGATTCGATGGAATAGAAAATGGACGACTTTCTCGAGGGTTTCGTCCGTCCGGGGGTGATAAAGGAGCGACACATCGCACGTGATAATTTATGTAACGAACCATGGGGCGGTACGGTAGCGGTCCAATTTTCGATTGAATTTTGCTTGCGTTCACGCGCCAACGCGGCCATGATTGACTGGGCTCGGTTTGAGTGACATTAATGCTTAATGAGAATGGTGGCCACCGTCGGCGGGATGATGACGCTGACGTTCGCTTTTCAATTTGCGCATCAACAAACCAGGAATGGCACCCCGATAAGCGCATGTAACCGAGCTGCAATTAAACTGCCAACCGAGCTTTGTACGTGTGCGAGCTTTCGTTAGCCTTCTGACCCATAAATTCGTGCCAAACCATTCGCTTCGATTAGATGCCAGACATTAGAGGTTAGGAGGACGTGCGTGTGTTGCTTTGTTGGTAGCTAATCAATACGCAGCAGTAGCAGAAACTGGATGTTTGTAATAGAGTGCAATATTAATGAAACACCGGAAGAAAACAGTGAAATTGAAGCTCGCTTACAGAAGATATAAGGCGCCATAAGGCTACATTCTCAGACCTGTCGACATGTTAACGTGGTGCAAGCGGCATTAAACGTCATTGGCTTTATTACAAACAGAGACTTGAGAGAGAAAAAAAAACAACAACGAACCAACCAAAGCCATAACAGTCCACACCACACCACAAAAATGGTAGTGTATAGCAACAATGCCCAAACCCCGCGACACCGATGCGTTCTTTGCCACCCGCGGTGCACTTTAGGCTTGGGTCCTTAATTAGGCAAAAGGTGTTTATAATCGAAACCCGCGAACGGACCCGTGGGACGTTGGATTTGGATTTTAATTTACGCTCGACTGCTCTCACCTCTGAACGAACGGCCGAAGTCCTGCCGTGATGGCCGTGATTGTTTCCTGAAGGTGGCCTGCCCAGGTTTTTCCCCGTTTCATTCACTCGCACATCGTTAAGGCATTATTTCAACTGGCTCGTTGTGCGTACGTTCCTCGTGGTGGTGCAATAAAAAATTAATAAGATTACATTTATAACGCGTTCGTTCGCCGAAGTCGTGCCGAAGGTCTGCCGAGCCCACCGTTTGAGGAATGGAGAAAAGCATTCCGACCTCAAGGTTTGTCACCTGAAATTGCTGATAAGCTTCACGGATTTTTATG
>KZ063475.1:21028-52267 GCA_002091835.1 Anopheles maculatus | reverse complement strand
TGGATCGGCATGAACAGCTTTGCATCGTCTGCGAATAGTAGATAGCTCCCTGCAGGGAGCACTCGAGTTACATCGTTAATAAAAATGACGAAGAGAAGAGGTCCGAGGTTGCTCCCTTCAGGCTCCCCTGAAGAAGCAGTGATACGACGCGACATGTTGGATCCCATTTTCACGCAGTACGATCGGCCAGCAAGGTAAGAGCGCATCCAGGCCAGCAGTTGAACGGGTGTACCGAGCGCCTGGAGCTTGGCGAGAAGCAGGGGGTGAGTAACACTGTCAAATGCTGCTTTGATGTCCGTGTATACCGCGAGCCAGTGTCGATGGTCCTGTAGCAAAGGCTAGCAAATTCAACAAGGTTCGTGGTGGTAGAGCGCTTGGGAACGAATCCGTGTTGGGCAGTACTGAGGTAGTTCAAGGCAGCAGCAAGAAGAGGCTCATATACAAGAAGCTCAAAGACCTTAGCGCAGGCGCAGAGTGATGTAATGCCACGGTAGTTAGAAACATTGGATTTGTCCCCCTTTTTGTGTATCGGGACTAACCCACTAATCCTCTGTGACGCAGTCCACCCTACTCAATTCTATGAATTTTGTAGATTACAGTGAAAAGCGTTAGGCTTGGAAATCCACTAGATGGAGTCGGACACAAAGATGAATGATAGTCTTTTTCTTCTTAGCATAACGAGTCTATCAGCTCCATCTTATAGCTTACTAGACTTATTGGTACTTTTTGAATTACGTGGAGAATCAGCCAGTTGTATTACACGTACGAAGCATACCATATTTCCAAGAAAAAAGAATCCCTTTTTTTTAAGCAAATAACAACTTTCTCGTGTGTTCCCAGTGATACGTTACCGAATGAAATTATTTTTTTAATTTCGTTTTTTCTGAACAGCAGAACCCACGATAAATCACCCACGATTTTATTAAATGTTAGTTATTCTTTAGCTGAGCTGAACTAGTGAACAATGGACACCATTTAGGGTTTTTTTCTGGTGGGTATTCCACACGCTTAGCAAACATGTTTTTACCGCACTGTATGTTTGTCAGAATACTAAAATTAAACCCAGACTATGAATAAATATGCCCGATTTATCGATTCATTCAAAAGCCTTGGTTTATGGTTCAATTCTGTTTCGATCAATGATTAGCTTGTAAACAAACCATTAAAACATAAGCTCATTATTTACCAACCGTCCTACCAACGTTCAGCAGTCAACGTGCCAATCGGATATCGCCTAGCTTCGGAAGGTTTTTTTTCTCGTCACAGAAGTTGTGAGAGCGAATCGGTATGCTGTGGCGCTTCAATCTTTTCCTATGTTTATATATATGTGTCCGATATTTGCAATAAGGGCTTCAGGTTAATTTAAGCTGCAAAGTTTTTTTTTTTTGTAGTCTTATTAGGTTTCTTGTCAGATACCTAAAGAATGCTAACTTAGTGGAATATTTCATTCATAAAAACAATTAAGCATGGCTTTCAGTACTCGATTTATTGGAATTAGATGAGTAATAATAATAGATTAAAGCATTCCGTAAAAGACGAAACTTAATCATTGATAAAATTTCGAGCTCGATGGAGGCGCCTGGTGCAAGCAGAATATTATATAGCTACGCTGACCGACTAAGCTGCGCGACACCGACACGCGTAAGCACAAAAGCCAGACAGCGCTTCGGATGCCAGACAGCGCCTCGGATGCCAGACAGCGCTTCGGATACCGGACAGTGCCCCACGTCATCGGATGCCGCCCTCACGTGGTCACCGGTTAGGGTTACAGCTAGGGCCAGGTAGGGATAGCGTCGATTAGAATAAGTTGATTTGAATATGTTAGTCTTAAGCTGGGCTCGAAAGAGTGATGTTTGTTTAACAATAAAACATCAATAACATAATTATATATTGTTTTTATAAAAAAAATAATACATGGAAATCCATGAGTAACCATGAGCTTCTGATTCTACGAATCCAAATTAGCAGCTCTGGCCATGAGCATGAAAATGAGCAGTATGATGCACCTAGAAACAGATCCAGGCTTTGCTGGTTTATAACAATGGACTCTGGATGTATTCGGTTGCAAAATTACAGAATATCTCATGATTTGTATGTTTTCGTGTTGTTATTACTTTCACGAAAAAAAATACTCAAGTGTTTCAACACATCAAATCAACACTCAACACGCACACAAGGTATAAAGCAGAATGCCTATGACGCATCAGCGCAACATCGTGAGGTTCGAGGAGTTAATAACATTTTTGATTTGATTATCGCATTTATACAATACAGGGTTTATGATTAGAACTGACAATGTTCAAGGTATTTCTGGACTATGGGTAGAATGAAGTGGACCATGGATAGCTTGAACTGGAAAAAGTTGCTCATTCTGGACTCATGCAAAATTGAAGTGGACCGCGTCCAAATTGAACTGGATTCAGGATAGATAGAACTGGTACGTCATATTTGAAATGAGTTGTGAAGCGTTCAACGTAACGCTTGCTAAATAATTAAAAAATGTCCGGTAAATCAATTGTTTTTATTTATAATTTTTTAACGAATATTAAATGAATTACCGCGCAAAGGTAGAAACATAAAGCATATTTAATTATTACATGAATATATGTTGCATTTTGACATGTTTCAATGCGCTAAAACAAATATTTGTGTTTTGATTTTAGGCATACGAACGTATGAATGATGTCGTATGAATGGATGAATGAAAGGAAGAGTGGTTGAGTACGGTTTGTGATGAGGTTGGTACGGCACAGTTGCACCGACCAAATCATAAGACAGGCAAGGCAGCGAGTAGGGACAAGGAGGCTGCACATAGAGCTCCAAGCCCTGAACGCGCCCGAGTCATGGACTTCGATACAAGGTCGCTCTTATTGTAGATGACGAGAAGTGAGTGGATACGATCTTGGTCGCAGCCATTTTAAGCATTTTTGAAACACCCAAAACACAACTTTTTTTTGCATGAAAAAATATTTTTTTAAAATGTCGTTTTCTAGCCTTTAAACGCACTTTAGAGCGATTTTAAGCTTTATTTGGAATCCCCAAAAAATTCAAAAATTTTTGTACGAAATAATTTTTTTTAAAATGTCGTTTTCTAGCCTTTAAACGCACTTTAGAGCGATTTGAAGCTTTATTTGGAATCCCCAAAAAATTCAAAAAATTTTGTACGAAATATTTTTTTTTAAAATGTCGTTTTCTAGCCTTTAAACGCACTTTAGAGCGATTTTAAGCTTTATTTGGAATCACCAAAAAATTCAAAAATTTTTGCCCGAAAAATTATTTTTTTTTTAAATGTCGTTTTCTAGCCTTTAAACGCACTTTAGAGCGATTTTAAGCTTTATTTTTAATCCCCAAAAAATTCAAAAATTTTTGCTCAAAAATTAATTTTTCTAAAATGTCGTTTTCTAGCCTAGAATCGCTGTTTAGAGCCATTTTAAGCGGCCCGGTGGTGATGCGACAGCGGCGCCGATTTTCACACGGCAGGACCGGGGTTCAAGTCTCATCTGGGCCGTTCTCCCATAGTGAGGACTGACTATCCAACTATGCGGTAACACAAGTCTAGTAAGTCAGAAATGGCAGGCATGACCTTAGAGGTCGTTAGGCCAAGAAAGAAGAAGAGAAGCCATTTTAAGCATATTTTTCAAAACACCCACAAAATAAAAAAAATTGGCTTAAAATATAATATAATTATTACATATAATTATAATTATTATAATATATTATAATTAAATGTCGTTTTCTAGCCTTAAAACGCTGTTGAGAGCGATTTTAGGCATTTTTTGCAACACCAACACCAATTTTTTTATGTATATCATACATTCCGAATGTAAATTGTGTGCATGTCAAATAATTGAACCAATCTCATCCCTCCCGCGAACGTTAATCATTCAAATACTTGCGTATTGTACGGTGCCGCAAATTGTTACCTTTTTAACGATTTCTATGAGTTCTCGGTGGATTCCGGGCAGACGGAACCACCCGTTTGGAATAGGAAGTCTCTAAACTATGTAAATTAAATTCTCCAACCAATCGTCGCCGTCCAAAATCTGCCAATGTCACCAAGGGGGTTGCGTAGGTGTCTGGAACGTAGGCCACGGAACGCGATGATGCTTACGGATGAAAATCTCGTCAACGTTTTCCTGGAACCGTCAGCCGTCGTGATACTCGTTGACGATGCCATCCGGAAACATCGTGACCGGGTGAGTGTGAACGCTTTTGCTGGACGAGGTGAGTACAAATAAAATACACGAATAAGCTCATGAATGAAGCACGCTAAATCGAAAGTTAAGCGCTATCATCGCTATTTCATCGCACAAAACACGCCAACGAAATTGGTTTGGTTTTGGAGAATCTGCCCAAAAGCTCCAGCTCCAGGAAAATTTACCAAAGAAAATTCCCGTGCAGCAGGCGTCACTGGAACATTGTTTCCTCGCAAGTTTGTGTGTTGCCGGAAATGGTAAACCATTATGCCGACACTTGGAAACGAAAATGTGATGCTGCTGTCATTTCGTTGAACAGAACAATGTGAACAAATTTCCTTAAAAAGCTTTGAAAATTAATATTCTTTTTGGATTATTCGACGATTTGGCAAAGAACGAAGATTTTATAATTTTTCAGTCGCATTATAACGTATTCTACTTGTGATTTTGCGCCAAAAAATTCAATATTCTACAACATGATGCATTTATCGTGAGCGCTCTGTTTACTTTGATTGAAGCTAAGTTCTTAGTATTACGCCACAGAATGCATAAGCATGAGTAAAGAAATTGTTTTGTTAAAATTCTCAGTATTTCATTTCTTTAAATTTACCTCCTTTTGTACCTTGTTTACTGCGCACCGTCTAATAATTCAATAAAAACCACATTCAAGACGATGATTGACCAATAGATTGGTAACATTTTCTACAAATCTTCTTTTGAAATCTGTTCTTAGAAGCTTGTTGATGAACTTGCAAGAATGTTGCACACAAACCCCATTACAAGTTTAGTCAGAACCATTTACATTATTCAACGCTTTACACAGCCGTTTAACAATGACGCCATTTTACCACAAGCCCGACACGCGTTTGCGAGACTTGAATCATTCCAACCAACCAAACAGAGCGTTCTGTCGCCGTTCATTGCCCTTCATTGATTGTTTCCGAATAGACAATTTTCCACCCAAATTCTTTAGCAGCATCGTAACAATCGATTCACGTGTCGTTTTGGGAAGAAACCCATCTTTAAGGGGTTCGGTAGCAACAATTCGGTAACATGCTAGAGTTGTATTGAAGCATGAATCCTTAAATGGTTACTGTGAAGGCGTTGAAGCGGATGGTCGATGACGTTGGTGAGCATTTTTTTTTCTGTGCCGTACTTTTATGAATCAACTACGATGTGGGTGAGAAAGTGCGATTGATTGAAATTGAAATGCCACTCCATTGTTGTGTGGTTTGGTGCGTGCGAAATACGATTTCAATAGGGACTGGTGCAATTTAGTACATTCTTGTCAGTATGAGGATCGAAACTGTGTCGTGCAGATAGGTGGGTGTTGCTTTTTGTATGAATTGATTTTATTGGCAATTATTTAAAGCATTTTGCAATGCTAACAGCGATGATGAGGATGATACGCTATTAAAAGTTATGAAGTTTGTTGCAAGGATTAATCTATCTTGGGAGTAAATTGTAAAAATTGCCTACTAAAATTACAACACGGCCCAGTTACTGTCCAATGTAAAAACAAATCAAGTAAGAGCAAATGTTGACCCTTTCGGAAGGCTCCGTTACCGATGGCTAGATTTACTTTGGCACCGTTGCTCTATTTTCAACCGTATCGGCGTGGAGTACAAACAACCTAAAACATTTTAATACATTGTATAGGCTGGTACACCATGAAGGATAGAGAAGTTCTCTTAGGAAAAGGATAATATTAAATTGTGTCGCACCAACCGGCCAACAGAGTGTTTTAAACTGAACAAGGCAATAACCATCGCATTGCAATGGTTCAACTATGTATCAACATCGATCAACGAACGTTCGGCTCCATCTATCTAGCACAACCCTACTGTTTAAGTATGTGCTTTCGTCGTTTTATAGGATTAAGTTCCCTATTTTCGAAGCAATCAATTATCACTACCGAAAAGGCCTTCTCTCTCGCATTGTCGCTTCATCGTACATGGCTACTACCGTTCATACACGTACTCAGCCGACTCTCCACACTCGTACCATCATTAGTCTCCATTAATTAGCGATCGCTCCGTGAATGCTTCGGCGAGCGTTTATTGATTTCGCTGGTAGCAACCGCTCGCACAAATGCCCTTCTTGACCGATGTCAGGCTCCGAAGGCGCAACTTCTCAAACGCAGCAACGGTACACGCCTGCAACACTATTCAAATGAACGAGTGCAATGAATGTTTGTCGCTCGCTTGCAGCCAACGTCGGGGTATCGTCCGGTTCAAGCTACATCAAATGCGATTCGAAGTAATCCCATGCGAAATTTCCATTAAGCCTGTGTGCTACGGTGCATTGCTTTACGTGGCGCATCTGTTCGCTTCCGTTTGGGCATTGGTATCTATTCGAAGCTTGGAGCAGCCGAACAACATTAACATTCATGTCGTGGGTTCTTTTGTCCCGCAAAATGGTTTGATAAATTTGAAGAATCGCTACCGGGTAGAGTACACGGAAATGCAGCTTGTGTTTTTGCAAAAAAAAACAGGAAAAACATGAACATAAAGATTTATTCACAGAAGTGATTATTTCTAATTGTCCGAGATAAGTATGCTACAATGTTTTTTCTTTCTTTTTCCTGGAGCTTCAAATAAATAAATCATCAATTATTTGTTGTCACGACTTCATTCAAATTTTCTCTGTTATGGCTTTGTTCCTACGATTAAACTAATGATTAACAACAAAAACTCAAAGTAAATCCAATTAAAAATTCGCGGAAAGTTGATTCAAATTAAATTAAGCTCATTACAAAATTAAGCATAACAAGAAATAGCTATTTTCAATGCAATCTTCATTACAGAACGCCTACCATAGGATAGTTCGCTTGAAAAAGCTATCTTTTCCGTGATTTGTAACAGTTTATGGTAACGCTGAAGGAGGAAAAAGGAAATGAAGGAAATTAATTAGTTCCAGGAAAGTAGCTACAATTGAATATCAAAAAATATATTTTATCAAAAATGTGTAAACTAAAGTTGTATTTTCAGTAGGAATCGCTTCTCAACAATTGCTTAGATTAGTTTGTTTATCAACTATCCGCAACGGAGCGAAAGCTTTGATCAAAGAAGTATTTATAGCATAATCGACTACTGACATCTCGCTACAGGCACAACAAGCAATTCAGCACAATACTTGCGACCGCTTGCGTCATAGGTGTTACACGATTTGATGGATTTTAAATTGGTAAAGCTGGTAAAATGGTTTGTTCTTTGATTATAAGATTATCACAATTTTCAAATAGGCACTGTTTTCTTTGTGCTAAAGTCTGCTATATTTCGCGCGTAAGGTTAAATGTATATTGACACCGTCAAACGATCAACATTGATCGTTTCGTTTTTGTTGCCGGGCACCTTTCAACTAATAAAGATTGATGGAGCTTCCGTCAACGGCGCTCGGGGGGCTGAAATCCCATTCCGATGAAATAGCATAAATTTAGGCGCTGTAGCTATATTTCTATCCACTTAAAGATCCGCTTGATTCCACAATACCATAAATATCATTCGATTAGTAGCAGAGCGAGAGAAACAGAGAGAGAGAGAGAAGGAGAGTGAAAAGCGGTTGAGAGCATTTGACTTGTTTGCCATTTTCTTACATCCTCCAGCAAAGCTGTGCGTAACGAGGCAATCACGTAAAAGCTAACAACTACTGTTCGTTACCTTGCACAGTACGAATGGGTCCCGTGACTTGTGTGACTTCGCGGCAAAAGAGACCACCGCAGGCACAGTCGTTCCACTTTTCCAGTTGTCGATTTTACAAGCACATTTATGAAACATTCCATTTCTCGCGTGACGATGCGTGTGGTTTCATAACGATAAGCGGCAATCCGTTTTGAAGCGGTTCTAGGACAGAGAATCAATCGCACATAACGGCTCCAATAAAAAGTGTACAATTGTCAACGATAACAACGATTGTCACATAAAAAAGAGGCAGCACAAGGATAGTAAAGAAAACGAGCGTAGAAAATGAATGTGGATTATAAAGCTAGCGTAGCGAACGTTGACTTCTCGGAATAAAAAAGAAACGACGCCTAACGGCTTATCGTAGCACTGGAGGCACTTCTTCTAGACGAAGGCGAAATACTTCCTGCCGGGCAGCAAAATACTCCCGGAAGCAGGGATTATACTTTACTGTCAACATCAATCAATCTGTGCCAGCGGGCCCGAATTGTCTGCACGGGTTTAAACGATGTTTTCGATCAAACTTGAGGACCGTCCGCTGCACAATAGTCAGCACAATGATGAACCCCCACGAGTGAAAGGAGTTGGACCGAGGGCACGCAACAGTTTGCCAACAGTTTGGAGGTGTGGGTCGAAGGGCGAGACCATCTTTTAAGCAAATGTGAGACATTTGGGACGACAAAACCACGCATTCCCCAGCTAAGGACCGCACGAAGACTTTGGGCTTTAGTTCGCATGCGCCATCAGGGGAGTGTCTGTCGCAGGATGGACGAGTGTCGATCGTGGTGAGTGCCCTAGTTTCCCCAGTTTTTAAATCGCATCTCAATCACAGCATCCAACTGCAACGGTTTTTGTAGCTCCGGTTAGTCAACCGCTCGACTGTGACCTAAGCACGTGTGCTCGTGTGGGATTTGGTTAACAGTGCTCGAGTGCCCGTGATTGATTTCCCGCGTGATTTCAAACGTTTAACGGTGTCGGATTCGTGTCGGATTTTTGTGTACTCTAGCATGCTTTAAAGCTTTACCGCAATATCGAGTGGATAGGACGACATGTCCTCATACATATCGATTTGCTATCGCAGAGAAACCGCAACTCGATTGCAGTTGTGCTTGTGAGTGAAGTGGAAGCATTACGTATGCAAATCGGTGTATTTGAAAGAGCCTTACCACAGGCCACAAATTGGCTAGCCCGACATTAGTTCCAACATGGATAATCGGTGGAATATGCTAGTGAAGAGTAATTATCGTGCAATTGCTACATTCCGTTGCTCGGAAGATGGTACAGCTTCGTGCCAGTGTGTGCTACTAGTGTGAAATATCGCATTGTGCTTAGAATACAACAACCTTCTCCAGAACCGTGTGTGCTTGTAGAATGGTTCTTGGAAATACTACATCGACCGTGCGTGGGGCCGTTCACGCTGTGAGCTGTCAAAGAATCTCCCCCTCGGGGGTCTACTAAGTGTGGAATGGGTTCCATTCCGGGGTGTGTGCGTGAATAAGTTACACTTAGCAAGCCAATTAATACCTCATCTTGGAGGTAACGACCCATTCCCCAACCGAGAATAGGTTGAATGATTTTGTGCGCTCGCTGGTGAACTTGCTGCCGGTGGAGGCAGCCACTCTGGATGTACCTGGCAGCTGGATTACTTAACATCATGGATATCTCCCTACAGCATGAACATCTGCAGGAGTATCTTCAAAGTGCGGCCACCAATGGCAACATGACTGGCCCAAACCCGTTCGGGCTAGGACCGAACGGATCCGCGCTATTCGCCGGACTCGACAAGAACGGCACGGAAGTCACCATCACCGCGCCAGGTACAGTGTCCAGCTCGGGTGAAGTAGAAATTATAGACGTCGAGCATGTAACATTTCACTCACGCTCCCATCAATCTGGATCTTGATGGGTTTGTAGTGGGCGATACGCCGTAACGAGCCGCTGCAGGGAGCCATAAAACTTGAGCACTAGTCCAGTATTGGTTGCAGTACAATTAAAGGTGGAAGAATTTTAATCGATGTCTGTTGTGGGCCAAACAGTCTAGGTACAAGCAAATCTATCTACGGCGCTTCGAAAAGGTCGCTTTCTATTGTCGTACGACCGCTTACAGATATATCTGTGACCGTGTCTAGGTACGATTGTATACATTATAGTTTATTTGAGAACATAAATTATATGGCCTCCTCTCTCTCGCTGCCAAGCCTCCAGAAAAGAGGACGCGTGCTGTTTTCCTCCGAAGTTTACCGGGCCTAGTCGACCTATGAACCATAAGAATAAGTTCCGTAAATCGCTCGGTCCATTTAATAGGGGAAAGTTGAACAATAAAGGTAAAACACGGCCGCAGTAGCCAGATAGTTGCTAACCGAAGCTGTTGTTTTAAAGTGGAGTTGTAAAGTTGTAAAGACTTGTCGCTTGTGTTTCACAAACCTCACAAACCTCAAAGGAGCATGAAATCTTGGAAAATGAACTTTAGTTTTGATTATTGAATAATTTCAAGCGTCAAAAGGTATATTCGTATGCTACTTAACTATAGCTTAAATTTTTATTTTCGTAGACGTTGAATGTATTGCGTACTCAAGCCAATCAAACGTATCAAACTACTGTTGTACGAAATCCAGCTTTCATATTATCTATTGGCTCGTTGCATACCATAATGCTGTGAAATATTCACCATAATAAACTTGCCTCTGTTTATCCGGCCGTTTGGGTAGAATCATTGTGGTTTTAAAAGATATTTATTCCATTATCGAACATAAGGCTCGACTTCTACATCACATTCCATCCATTAGCTCGGTAAACGATTCACTAGACTTGCCTAACCTGTTTGCTATCGTATCAGTTAATTATACAGGCATTATACGCTAATGAATTCCATTCACATTATGCTATTTAAACACTCCAGCCATACACATAGCGCGATGGAAGGGATGATTAGTCATGATTTAATTCTGTTTCTGTATAATTCATATCAGGTACACACATTCGCCCCGTAATTTATCGATTTCAATCAACCTTAACAAATCAATTAATCAGAACTCGTTGGATTTGGATGAAATAATTTAACAAAAAGTACATAATTTGCATACCTTCCGGCGTTCGGATAAGCGAGTTGCATACTGTCAGGCTTAAATTTTACAAAACTTTGCTTGAAATGTTTACTATTATTAGCCTAACAGCATATCTGTCCCTCGCAACAACCCTCTTAACCCTGGACATATTGACATCTGCTAAGTGTTTATTACGAGAGAAACTGTAATCAATCGCCTAGAAAGTCGGGCCGGCTCGCTTGCTAACCGTAATGGAATGTATCTTAATGGCTTTCGGATACCTTCAGAACTAATTTTCATCGCCGCTCAAAGCCTTCCGCCAAGCCGGATGTAACTGGCGGAAGCTGTCAAGCCTCGGAAAGGAAGCCACTCGCTCGTTTGCCTTAATGGGCTAGTTTAGAATCGAACCATTGCATTACACTGGTATCGACCGCTTTTCGCTTATCTCTGGGACGAGAGTGGACTTATGGACGTGTTCCAGGATGCTCAGGACATGAAGATAAGAAAATCGTTTACGCAAAAGTTATCGTGGGACTTTTTATGGCGGTCTTATCCAAATCTTAGCAAATCAATGTTTTAGGGGCTAGCAAAAATTTCATTTCCATGCGTTCGGATTGTTTCCTAGTAAAGGAATCAGCATTGCAAAGTTCACTCAAACCAGATTTAATTACAAGTTTCAACAAATAAAACGTCCGTTTCGTTCTCGGAATAAAGCATTATGCGCTTAGACATAAAAACATCATACCACTCATGATGGGTGGTAAATATTCCATGGAAACTCTCATTCCAAACCATTTCCATGTATTGATAAGCTTTTCACTTTATTATTTGCACTTATCTTCATCAGTATGTAGTAAAAAAACAGTTCGCAGATATGCACTTCATAATGTACATTATAAGCACATCTTTAATATCAGCATGGTCTCAGGCTGAAGCTGAACACGATCCTCTGCAAAGGATATTAAACCACAGCAGTCATAAACCATCACGAGACTTTAAGTCCCCAGCTATGCTCCATATGCCCGGAGCGGAGAGGTTATGAAATTAATAAGGAATATATTATAGACTATCTCATGCATTGCAAACCGAACCGTGCGAACGTCTTGTGGGAATATTCATTCGATCCAGGGCAATCCTGCGTGTCCCAAGATGCGAGGCCATAAACTGCCCCCATCAATTGGTATTAGATGATACTTATCGTGCAAAGCGGGAAAAAAACTAGTTCGCCCGTGCTGGTCGGAGTTATGCCCGGGGTGTTTTTATTACCTACATCCATGCAGTACTCCCACGGGTCCCATTCTGCTACCAAAAGTCGTCGGTGAAATATGTGTTCTTTCCGCCACAAAACACAGCTGGTTCGGAAATAAAAACCCATACCGTCTCGGCACACTCGCACACTGCACTATTCTGAAGCCACGCAGATCGTCTCACGCCAGCAACGTCTCGTTTGCCTCTCAGCTCAGGTATGTGCGAACGATGTTGCGAAAGACGCCGAACTACGTTTGATTTAGGCGCCCCGGGACAACATTGCAGACGGTTACCTTCGATGAAGACTTATGTTCAACCCATTACCCACGCCACACACACACACATCTATATTGCTACATGCGTCCGGGTGCATTTATCATGTGGTATCGCAAATTCGCAACACCAACCGCAGAACCCTTTCGTAACTAGTGCCACGAGCGACTTGGTTCCTGAACTTGTTAGACAAGAGCAACCTCCCATCGTAACGGATTCACGGACAGACGGACGGTCACTGCCGGAGGTGTTTTCGTTCGCTACTTACAGGCGTGTATTTATCTTTTTACATCCTTTCCCAACCCATTTCCCGCCCGTCCGAAACAGGCAGAAAGTTTACACAGGATGTAATGAAACCTTTTTACGGTCCAAACCGAAACGATCTACCGGTGACGCCACTGTCAGAGACAGCCGGCAGCACCACCATAACACATATCAATAACCCACGTGCACACATGGAAATGAATGTCAACAACCCGTTTTTCTTGCTGGTTGGCTTTATTTTGGGCTTATTTATATTGGAACTGTAAGCTTTCGTTCAGTCTCACCCCTAACTCGAATCAATCTCAATCTCCCGTTGCCGACTTGTCTTCGCCTACCAGCGGCAGATCGCCCATAAGCTCCGGGTGAAGCCCGAAAGGTGTAAGAATAATTTTGCTGCTTATCGGTTTGAGCGCCGGCAAGGATAATAAATCTGCTCGTTGGTTTTTTTTACCATCGTTCCACTCGGAGGCATGTTTAATTTTTATAGCAACGTTGCTTGGAGCTGGTTGACAGGACGGATCAGCTGGGAAGTCGATGACAGGCAGTGCTTAAGAACTCGTCGAATTTTTCAACACGTGTGTTCGGGTGGTGTAGTTTTTTTTCTTTTAAATTTTACGTTCAGCAGTACGTGCTTTTTTGAGCGTGGAGTTCCGGTGAAGATTGCGTGCAAACGGTACGATAAATTAAATTAATTTACACCACCATTAAAGGGTAATTTATTTTTCGACGGTTCATTTAAGCTTCTCTATGTTGGTGAGTCTGGGTTATGTTGCGTAAAATATAAAATTTATTCTGCAAAAGAGTGGTTAAAATGGGGATAAAATCGAAAAAATTTTTAATGCAAGATAAAAACAATGAAAAATAAAGTCTAGAATAAAAAATCCTTTAGAAAAAAGGTTTGACTATCCTAAAGCATGTGCCACAGCCTAAATGTATGCAATTATCAAATAGATGCTCAATCGATATGATTCTCTCGGGCATGCAAAATACATACTTTCAGGCGTAGTTTATTCTATTCGATAAATATAGCAACAACAATATGCTTTCAATAGCGTCGTGGCTGACTATTTTTTAGAGCAAAAGGCGGAACGACTCACCAACAATAACCTATTAATTAAAATACTCTTCCATTACTTATTTCTGCTCTACCATTTTCATCCCTCGACCGCTCGGATGCATGCTAATGAAGCCATTTTCCATTGTTGGGTGCCATTTTCACAAATTTGAAGCTATAGGCCCCTCTTTCGCTGCTATTAAAAGTGTTCGCATTTGTATTAAATTGATCCTTCGACAAAAAAATAAGACGAAAAACAAATGATCAACCGCATGAAAAATAGACGTCAATGTTTGTTCCTTTTCTGTTTCACCAAACAGACAGCTGTGGACGGCCTTTTGCAGCCAACGCTTGTACATCCAATACATTAGCAAATTTTTAGCCTCGAGACGAACCGGGCTTTCTCACAGGGTTTGGGGGGAGCGCAAAAGTCCTTTTACAAATTTTGCAATTAAAATGGCTAGCAAAGACGCACCAGATTTGCTTCGATGATGATGCCTTCGGGCTCGGAAAGCTCGGAAAGAATAAATTAAATGCAAAGGAATTAGCACCGTCAGGCATTCGTCGTGGGGGTTGAGGTTTTCTTTCTCGTGAATGAAATGTAGGTTCTTGTGCGTGATAATCATAAGGGTTGAGGTTTTCTTTCTCGTGAATGAAATGTACGTTCTTGTGCGTGATAATCATAATTGGGTCTGGTTCGCAGCGTGACTTGGAAGGAACAATTCATACTGTTGTTCGGTGGTAACACGTCGTCGCAGTAAAGCATTTTTGGGAGAAATATTCATAATGGAGGAGATTTATTCACTGGAACGTACTCGTATTGAATCGAATTCCTTTGCCGAGAAGAGGAGTACCACTTTAATGTTTGGCTTTTGTAAGGGCTTTTTGAAACATTAAAGATACGGAGATCTCCTTTCGAAATGTTGTACATGATTTCCAAATGGACATAAAAAACCGGTGTAAATATTTTCGCGGTTTATCCAGCAATGCGGCGTAAATGTTTAATACAACCCATTCTCGTACGGTGCAATGTGACAGCGTAACGACTTTAATGAAGTGTCCATGTCCACCACAGCAACCAACCGCAAGATAAAAACACGAAAAGGTCAAAGTAACTCATCACAGCAAATGGCATTATTTTTTACCTTTTCGCTACAAAACAGGCCTTCATCCCACGCGGATTTGTGTTGCCTGAAGGACCTTCTGCGCCTCGTGGCTGAACTTTGGAGTTGGATTGAAGTGTACAGGATACAACCAAAAAAAAAAACAGTTCATGTACCATGTTATATTGTTGTTTGAAATATTCGCATTGTGGTATTCATTGGCGAAGGTAAAGCAGATGTACACACACGCGGTAAAAAGACAAAACTTTTACACCCGTTGATGATAACGATATGGTAGAAGGTTTTCCACACCGATTCGTACACATTTCCGTGCGCTGTACAAACATCAACCACATCAAAGAGATTTTTTGTAATAACAAGTGTGTGTAATTCGTATCCGGCCTTATTTTCCGTTGCGTTGTTTCGTTCAAGGTGTGAGTGTTTTGTCTTTTATTTACGAAAAGCTTCAGCCCCAGGTGAAAGCTATACTCTAGGGAATACAGAGGATTTACATTCAAGGGATAGAACTCTTCGTTTGCCCTATTAAATGGCCATTCATTTTCGTGCCTAAAATATGCTCCCAAGAACACAGTTAAGGTTACAGTTGATAAAGAATATGCTTGCTGTGTTGCTAGGTAACGCTAGAAGAGCAATAAACACTAACCCAGATGCAAACCCAGGCATGCCGATTGCATACTGTTAGGCGCATTTCTTTTCACTCACTTCACATAGAGTTGTCATGTTTGTTAGTTGGCTTTTTTAATTACAATTACACTTTCTACTCATCTTTTGCATCTGCTTTCTATGTACATGACAGGTAAGCAATCTTACTACCCCATGTGGAACAATTTGCTACCGTAAAGTCATTTACCAGCGGCTGATAGCTGTGGCTAAGACGGTGGAAAATCCTTTTACGATGTGACTTGAAAGTTGGTCCTTGCTAGTTGTAGAAGATCTTTTGCAAAACACTTCAAAGCCGTGCTCAATTTATTTGGCGCTTCTTTTGCTTCTCTCTGCACGGGGGACTATGTTCTAATCCTTTTACTGATCCACTTACAGTAGCAGGTCTTCGTTTCTTGAGTCTTTTGCTTGCGGGCTGCAAGCTGATGACATGGACAGAAAGGTTAACATGATCTGAATAAAGGCAAAAAACGTGCAGGATCGAGTTCCAAAGTGATGTAGTGGATAGCCCTTTGGTTGAATGTGCCTGGCTAGGCTGGCTGTATCCAGTATCCACACGTGCTCTCGCGAGTTCTTCTATTCTGACGATGTCTAAACATGTTATCACATCAGGGAGATGACTTTGTGTTTTTTTTGCTACGATGTAGAGTATATAGCTCCGCACATGAGAATCCTTCCGAGCAGATGATGAAGGCTTAACACGTTTGTGATTGCATACATATAGGCGTTGTTTTGAAATTCTTTTTAGTGCCGTACGTACTTGGTTGTGTATTAAATAAAATAAATTTCTTGCAATAAACAACGATCTATATATTTTTTAATCTGTGCAAGTTCCAAAATACACATTTCACAGGGCTAATCCTCGTCTCGTGACTGAAATAAAAGGAGAGAAAAATCCTATTATTGCAACCTTATATTCCATTTCATTCAAAGACTTAACCTCACCAGATTATTTAAGCGCTAGAAACATCGCTATCTCTCTCGCTACAAAAAAGAAAACCTTTGTACGGTCGCGAATCGCCCAACGAACAACCGACAGTAACCAGGGGTGACACATTGAACATCCCGCATATGGTACGATCCGTATTATGCGAGCGGCAAACAAATTAAGTACCGGAATGGCCGGTTCACCAACGGTACTCTGGCCGGTAGCTGTCCGAATGCGGGCCACCAGTATCACACAATCTGGCTGTTAATTAAATATCCATCCCTATGGTGTGGTTAGATTATCCGATCGCAAATACGGACCGGAACAAGGAGATTATGTTCGTTGCATAGACAAATGCTGATTACAATTAGCACACTGCCATCCACCAGAGGGATCGTTCATTAAGGAAAACATATTGGCGCTGGGTAACGCGTGAGATATGGCTGACTGGTACAAATGTTTTGTAATTACTAGCTCCTAATAATAAAGCGCACTGGTAGTTTCTGCTCTATTGGAACCATATCGAAAATAGACCTTAGCGAAAATAGAAACTCATTTGATTCTTGGAAATTATATTCGAAAGTTTATTTATGTACAAGTTTGTGATGAGTTTTGGTGCGCTCGCGCTTAACTTTATACCAACATCGATTAGTAGCAGAACCAATCGTACCACCATAGGGGTCGTGCTGGATCGTAAATCTCGTTCCTAATTTCCATTGCATTAATTTAGTGTGTTCATTTTGATGCATGAAACTCTGTATCGTGTGTACTCATGTCCAACGGCAGTGTCCAACACTGGCCAGCAAAAGCACGTTCCCCACCGGTCGCGAACCAGCGTAAAGTGTAAAACTAATTCACCAAAGTGTCGAGCGCAAAAGGTTCACACTAAATAATGCTGGCCGAAGCTAGCACCGACACACAATCGAGATCCAAAGATTGCCGTGTGTGGGTTGCAGTACAGTTTATGTTCAGCTTCTGGCACCGGGTTTGCCATTAGGTGCCGGCGCATTTGGCAGCGGTCATGCTGCACACGTGATGCAAACGACGATAAATTCAACCCCACACAAACGCACAGTTTGGCACGCAATATTTGCAGAGATTCTCGATCACGAACCGCGGTTTTGTGGTGGTACGCGCGTGGACGCTTTGGTGCGATGCCAAACGAAAAAGGTAAAACCGATTAGTTTGCCTGTTCGTTCGAACAATGTTCCATTTTGCACACCGCAGAATATATGAGACGAGCCTGAAATTGACACCTAAACTCGTTAGTGATCGTGTTGTGCCTTTCTGTTGTAATGTACGTTCGCCGGTTTATTGTGTGTTACTTGTCGCGTTGGTGCGGGAACGCTAGAACTATCTATTCGTGTAATTAAAATCACCTGCAACAGCGATCGGGATTAAATTACAAACAGTCCATATTATCTGCGATGGGACGTAGCGTAACTATTATTTTTTTTAAGATTTTCTAGCGAATTTTACCGATTAAAAAATCCCAGGCGATGCGAATTGCCTGACAGATGATGAATTAGGATAGAATACAAAACATTGCATACTATTAGGCGCAATTTATTTTTCAACAGATGATAACGAAACAAACCTGAAGTAAATGTGTTTTTATTGTCTTTATCATTTTATTGTCAATAGTTTAAAATTAATAGAAATGTCACAAGTGGAACTAAATTGTTATTTTATTTTCAACTGTGGCATGTTCCTAGGGTACGATCAAAACTTGAGGTCCCTTTGATGTCCAACACAATAAGTACAACTTTCATCTTGTTTTAAAATTGCTTACTGAGTAGAAACCCGGATGTGTGTTGCTAAGGCGATGCCAACTTTTTGCCCCCGCATCCTGTTCTTCAACCGTCAATTAGGCCAAATCCTAAAGTACCAAAGAGCAGGAAGTAAGTTTGAAATGCTTTGACGAGCGAAATGGGCGACGAAAGAGAAGCACGAGATAGAGAGAGAGAAAAAAGCGGAATGTTAAATCAAAATCCCCACCGGTATAGATTTATCGTGGAAAAAAAAGTTAAATCATTTATCCACGATGGTGAGCGAGAGAATTAATCGCTGAATCTCTAGTAAGCTCACGCTGTTGAGTGCTCTTAGGCTCCCCACGGGGCGAAACAAATGTTTTATGTGCTCGAATGTTTCGAACCATTTATTTTTACTGTTTTGCACGTTCCTTGTGAAAAGTTGAACAACTTTGCATCCTGATCCTGATCCAACTCGTCCAAAGAACCAAACATTCATGATTCTGGGAGTTTGCGGACATACTACGGTATCGATGAAAAGCCGAAGCTGGGGGCTGCTGTACGTCGCTCGTCAAATTTGTCAGCATTATTTACGCTTAAGTTACGTTTGCTAAATTGAAACCGAAAAGCACTTACACGCTCTTACGCTTCTTAGCGTTCTAAGGGGACCTTCAATGCTTGGCCTTGGTCTTTGCGGTTCAAAAAGTTTTAAAACCACGCACCAGCATTAATGTACCGCGATCAACGAAATCGTATCCTCAATACATCTACAGGCGCGTCAGTTTATTAGTGGAGCAAGAAACAAGCACGTGGAAAAAGTACAAAACAAAGTTAGAAATTTATGTTCCTCTACGTAATTGAAAGGAAAAAAGAAAACCCAGCACCAAACCATCATGGACACGTAATTTACCCCCGGAATTAGACGCACTCCACGCCGTACGTGGACTCTGCAACTTTGGTGGTGTATCCATTTTGTTCGCTACTTTTTGTTTTGCTTTTTTCATTCGCTCATACTTTGTACAGAGTTTAATTTTCTTTTGCTACCCACTCATCACTTTACAACGACAGTGAAGCTGCAGCATAAATTCCACAGCATCGGCGATCCTTCCACAATGTTGACAGAGATTCCATGCGTTCGTGTGCAGGATGGGAAAAGAAAACTTTCCAGCTCGGTAGCGCACAAACGCTCAGTTCACAAACCGTTGCTCTTTTCGCGACACTTTGATGAACATTTTCTTTTCCCGAGAATGTGTGGAACAGGGGCGTAGGAGTTTTTTTTTTTTTGCCGAACGCTTACCGACGAGCGAAAAGCGCGTGCAAGCAAACAACTCCTTCCCGCCGCGAGTGGGCGCATTAGCGCGACCGACACAAGACAAATAAAAACTAAACTTTCCATTTACCTTCTTGATTAGAAAACCATCAATGGGCGGGCGTGCCGAAGCTCGGTCACGAGTTTGGCGAGCGAAAACGATCACGTGGAGTTCATTCAAAATTGACAGCTTTTTAGACGGCGAAAGAAAAGGCGAAACACACGAACGAGAAACGTTAAATACTAGTAAATCTCCATCGCTGGTGCAAGGCAGAGAGCGCCGGTGCGTATCGTTTGTGTCGCTAAATGCTAAAGTATGATCGGCAGAACTGTGGATAAAGTTGGGCAATTTCTGCTATTGATCTTGAGATATTAATACATTTTCGCCGATTAAAGTTTATCCTGTGTTCGTGATAGATTTGAAGCCTGTCATCAATTTGGAAGATAATCTTGACGTTTTGTTCTCGGGTTCATGCTCGCTCGGTGCTAAGGAAGGAGTTTGTGTAGTAGCTATACTTTTTCTGCTGAAAATGAAACTTCTTTTCTATTAAATTTTAACCTCCAGAAGAACACTGTACCCACACTGTACCGACAACGCCACTTATTCAATGTAACCAAGTCAAAGTGACACAGAGTTGTGTTCAATGTGCTCACGCTCTGCAAACCTAATAAATTGTAAAAGTCCAACTTTATCTAGACCATATTGGGCCCGACCCATAGTTACTGTTTGCTGGTACGATTTTTTGAAAAAGAAAAATTATCAAAAAAGCACATAAATAACTTTCAGTGATGAGTAAACTCACAGTAACTTCCTCCATTAATTTCTGGCGAAAACTATTCGGCTATGACTAAAAAACTTTGGTCATAGTCGATGTTTCAGTTTCACCCGAAATCGATGCAGTATGTTTCAACTTCTACGAGAAAGTCCTTGAAAAGCCCGATTTAAATAGGAACAGTTTTTGTCGAACTTTAGGCGTGATTACAGACTCAGCAACCTGCTTTGGTACGAAGTGCCCCTAAATGTATGCAATGAAGAAACAACATAGTCAAAATTCATAGTTTGCTTGTCCGGAAATTAAAGCTCATTGAAACTAACAGCTAAACAAAAAAGGATAATGATTCCATCGCAAATAGTTGGTTTGGTTGGTCATTTTTCTAAACCTGATTGCACGTTTCATTTGATTAATGAGTGTTCATTTTTCAAATTGACCCATGCTTCATGCTACCTGACGATGCGAATAGGGTTGGGCTCCCAAGAGCAGTCCAGCAAATCGTTTAGATTTTATCATCCGGTTCGCAATGGAACTACTTTTTCCGACCATCCGCTTGGCAAATCTACTTTTTAGTTATAAATTAGTCCAAATGGAACCAACTCACAGTGCGTACCTCATGCTCACTGAAAATAATTGCCCTCCCGCGCTTCATCAAGCCTTGATGCCGTACCGATGGTTTCAAGCAATAAACCAATTAAATGTTTGCTCAACGCACCATGAATCAAGCCCAAAGCCCGGATGGAGACGATAAGCAAAATCAGTGCCACCGTTTGCCATCTGTTCGACCGGTGCCAAGATTTACGAGGTGGCAAAAGGCACATAACGATTCTGAAATCGAAAGACTAATAGCATTTATCTATTGGACGTCTCGTTTGTCTTTCTTGTTTTTCTGCCTTACCACTAACTAAGGAACGTTGCTGTGGAAAAGTTATAGCCGCGTTCTTGCAGCACTGCCAACGAAGCATTCAATTATGCAAATCTCATCAATGACTATGAAAATCTGCTCTTTTCTTAGCATTTCCTGCACATACATTAAGACAAAGGTACACAGCACAGAACGCAAGAAAACGAGATAGTGAAATTGTACTAATTGGACCACCGTATTGGACGGGACACGCAAACAGATGGTAATAAAGTTTCCACCTCATTTCGAACCGGACGGCACCTTGGAGACAAACAAAATATTTTTCCGATTCAAAAAAAACCACGAAAAAAACCTTATTTTTCGAGTTTTTACTGTCAAAATGGTTCCTTAAATGGAACAGAAAATTCCACCTGAGGTAAGAAAAACTGATGTTCTTGATTTGATGTTGATTTCTGTTGCTACGCTTTCCATTACTTTGTTGTAGTGTTTGCCCACGTAAAAAACACAGTAATTGGTTTCCAATTGGACGCATTCAATTGGACAGAGCTTAAGCTCTTCCGTGTGACGTATGACGCGCTCCGGCATTTTCTTCCGTATAACTATTGCTCCGGACCACGCGTAGCGACACGATTCAATCTTGTTGGACAATCTTATAAATAAAAATAAACAACATTCACGCCCCAGAAACGTACGGCTCGAGAACAACTCAGCACAATACGTTGACAGATTCTGCCCATCATTCCGTGGCGTAGTTATTTATGGAATTTAATTTGTACAAACAGTGTTTATGCTACGGTTTCTTTCATTTGCTTTTAAAACACAACCAAACAGATGTTAAAGGCGCCAAACAACATGTTGTGATAGTTGCATACCTTTAGGCGTTGTGCACGGTATGCGTTGTTTTAAATTGTCCGATTGAGAATGGCTCGAATGTCTTGACGTATTATGATTGTTTTGACAGCTTGTTAGTTATTTTTAACAAGACACTGTTGTCCGTCAGCTATGTTTCATCACAAATCTTGTGAAATATACACGCTAGGGAATCAATGCTAAGAACACAGAGAACGTAACATGGTAGTGCAGAGAAGAAAGAAAATTGTTTATCAACGAACCGATACCTTTCAATTGCTATCAAACACGCGCATCGTATTGTGTCGTGAAGGTGTTTACTGGTTTTGTTTCTATAGTGAATCAATTTAAAATTGTATAGCTTGATTCTCTCGCCCTTCGAACGTGCGCTACACCTGTGAATTGGTTTCAATGACACAGTACAAAAAGCTCTCCGTTTATTGAAGCTATTGAAGTACAGTTCGATTTAATAATGTATAATATTTGTCCAAAAACGATTTTAACAGGCACAGTTACAATATTTATTACAACAAGCATGATACTTCAAACATCTCTCTACTGTTTTTATTTTTTGACTCTATGTCAACATTGTCATCAATTGATTCCCTTTTTCCACAGCCAAAATCCATTAGATTGCTCTTTTTGTATTTCCCAGTAAAGGATTTGTTGACAGTAAGCTTTTTTTCCACAACGATTGGCTTTTGTGGTGCTCGTTTGTTCGTTGGTGGACAGCTAAAATCACACACGTGTCATCATGCGCATCATTCTCGTCTCAAACCAAAGGTCAACTAATGTGTTCGGGGGAAGCATAAAACAATTTTTCTTTAAATTTTTTCTTTGCTGTGCTTGTGCAACCAACTGATTGTGCTGCAGGGAACGATACAACCAATGCAGTAAAGGCATTAGCTTGAGAATAGTGCATTGTTTCATTTTCTACGAATTTATGGCATCGGATGTAAGTAAAGAACAACAAATGGTCAGAAACATGCACGACTTCATGTCATTGTACGTTCAGTTGTACAAATATAGCTGGCAATAAAGGTGATTCGCCCTGTAAACAATCACCAGTCATGCATGCGTTTCGGAGAAAGAGATCAAAGTCCTTAAATAAGTATGAAACCGTGCAATTTTAGTTAACGTCTATAGTTTCTCTTCATCCATAATATATTGAGGAACGATACTTGGAAGGAAATTGAATAATAAAAGATGTAAAATAAACATCTCACTCACTATAGTTTTATCCATCTTATTCTTCAGCAGATCTGGAACGGTTTCAAAGAATTCTATAATAATACGTTTATCGTAAGATATCGTCCTTAGTCCTTAGTGTGTCTTTGTGGTAAATCCGATCGTAGCTCACCACAAACTGTACCTTCATATGGTTTAGATTTCCTGCAGGGTGTTTGAGAGAGAGAGCTGTTTAAGACGAACAAACAAACCGCCTGCCTAGGACAGAGCCTCAAGCTTCTCACCGCTAGATGTGGCAAACATTCGAACGCTTGCTGGTTGCTCAAAGTCAACAATGTTATAAGCTGTATCCAATCCGCGCTTAGTCGGTTACTTAGTTGGCTTTGTAGCGTTCCAAGTGAAGAATGGCGTTAACCCCGGTTTCATTTATTCCACGCTGCAACAGTTTAAGTTGCGCCTGTACACCACAACACATCGTCACAGCGGAAAGCATATTTATCACACCCCATCTTCCTATCTTGTCCCTTTTCTTGCAGGACACACCGACTCCACCGTGGCCGTCATAATCGTGTACTGCGTCCTATTTGTGATAGCGGCCGGCGGCAATCTGTCGGTTGTCATAACGTTGTTCCGCTCCAGGCGTCATCGTCGTTCGCGTGTCAGCCTCATGATCTGCCATCTGGCGGTGGCCGACCTAATGGTCGCGTTCATCATGATTCCGCTGGAGGTAAGTAAAAGTTTACCGGTTTACACTGTCTGCAATCATCCAGTTCCGTACTGTGTCATGCTCTCAACGAGAAGCTCAATTGAACGATGCAAAACCACAACATGCTTGCATGGAATTACATTACACCGTACCACTCGCGTGGCTTCAGGGGTCATTTCCTACGAAATGAAGTGGAAATATTTGCTCCGTTTTACATAAAACGGGTTTAAATTTTGAATTAAGGTTTACATTCTTTCCTTGTTTCAATTGCTTAATATAATTTCTTAAAGCTAAATATACGAAACTGCTTCGTGTTACTAATTCTGACAGCATTTACTACTATCAGCGCCATCTATGAGGAAACGAAACGACTATAAAACAATATCCTGACACCTTTCAACGCCATTCCATTATCATTAACCTTGAGAAGCAGATTTGCTTTACCGGGAATGTTCATCGGAACGGAAAACCTTACCGTTCACTGCATAATCGGTTATGCAATAAATAAATTGATATTGTATTGACATATGCTCCTGCACGAGCGATGGCGCTGTTGTTGGTTGCTTGAGCCTCTGATATCGATAGTGCTGGAAGTATGAGATGTATTGAGGCGGTATTAAATGTCTTTTGGTGTCTTTCACATCGATATTGCGTACATGTATGTTGCAAAACTGTTTAACAACTTCAGTGAATGCAGTTTATATTTGACATGCATTCACTTTAATCGATGCATTGCACGACTGCATCACAAACACTCTTGATAGATTTTTCCAGTTTCGCGATAGCTTTTCGCTCATGTGCTTCAATTGATCGTTGAACGAGTTTTTTAGGCTAAAGAAACTTTCCGAGGCGATTATTTGATTGTCATTCGCTTCCGTTAAGCAGACGCCACTGGGTTTCTGTGCTCGCTGACTAGCGACGCTGGTTGTCTAGGAGCTGTACAGGAGATAAAATTGCATTTCCTCGTCAAATGTTTGCTTCACTCGAGAACCGTTTGCTTGCGGAATGTCAATTTATGTGTTCTGTTTAAAATGAAGCTGCAGCTATTATGTTACAGCAACACTCACATCGACTGAATGACAGTTGTTCTGTCTACTGTAAGCTTGTACACCTGGTGCTGAACGCGTCAGTCTTTTGTTGTGAATCTTATTCATGTTTTTCCTTGTAATTCCATCAATCACAAATAAGTTTGTTTCGCGGTACAATCAACTTCTTCTATCCATTCATTAAACGCCCGTCCAGCTGAAGCCTGCTCGTTAAGCTACAGCAAACGGCAGAATAATTTGTTTCTTTGCATTTCCCAACGTCGCCCGTCGTTGCAGGTCGGTTGGCGCATTACGGTGCAGTGGCATGCCGGTAACGTTGCCTGCAAGGTGTTCCTGTTCATGCGCGCCTTCTGTCTGTATCTTAGCTCGAACGTGCTGGTGTGCGTGTCACTCGACCGCTGCTTTGCTGTGATATATCCGTTGCGCGTGTCGGATGCCCGGAAGCGGGGCAAAATTATGCTCGGCGGTGCATGGTTCATTGCGTTTGTCAATGCGATGCCACAGGTAAGTGTACCGATGGTAGATTTAATTTCATCGTACCTTCGCATGCAATTCCTTTTCCGAATAAGAACAACCACAAATGACAAGATGTTTAGGATTATCGGCGACATAATGTAAGAGAGTCATCTGTGAGGCTCATTTCATTACTTGTTTCCGTTCTCGCTCGCTAATCGCTATCTATCTTTCATCAATCTACCCCATTTAACACGCTTCAAACGAAACGTTTCCGATTGTTCTTTTTTCACATGTCATCGCTAACGATGACGTTCGCTTCACATACTCCAATCGCTATTATTACACCTGTAGCGCTATTTCTATTCTCGGGATCTCCCATCAGGTCCGCTTTACATACGGGCTGTCACTTTACGGTGAGCGAATCCTACGCGCAATCAATCAAACACTTTTTCCGAGAAAATATTTATTTTCATTTGATACTTTTGCTGCGATTCGTATCGAGAAATTGCATTCCATTCAATGACATAAGCATATTGATAAGATGGCATGTGATATGAAGTGATTTCCTGTTTCCGTTTCCTTCGAAGATGCGGAAGATTTCTGCAGCCAGTTTTGTGACGAAGAAATGAGGTTCTATATACTTGATACGATAAGACGATCACGAAGTTAATCAGCAAGCTAATGGAACATAAACATTAACGAAAGGAAATTAAATTGTTGCAGTTCAAAGTGTTCTTTCGAAATTAAATTAGTACGTTCGCTTTGCGCCTTTTCTTAGGCAATTCGCGTTACATGTACATAAAGATGATGTTTTCGATCGGTCTTACGCTGTGTTATTTTAATTAAAGAATGGATGCTTGTGATCTAAAGACCTATACTAATCCATTTAAACCTAAAATGGTAACATTTTAGAGGAAAGAACTAACATAGTAATCTAGATTAACCGGTAGCCCTCTATCCGCGAAATTACAAAACACAACCAAAATAGATACAACTTCATAGTACATTAGGAACGCTCTAGCTAAGTAACAAATGAATCAACAAGCTAAGAGATCTCTTGAACCTTTCACCCATCGCCGTGCTTTCGTTTCGTTAACTAATCAAACTCGATGTACATACACCGTTAATGGGTAGCTGTCGCATAATAAAACATTACGCTCGTCTGATTAAAAACTGCGAAATAAAATTGTGCCCACACGAACGGCCGTCCACCGGTTTTTGCCGAAAGAATCCAATTTAACTTCGCTCGGACATGTTGCGCGTTGTGTATTGCCCATTCGGAAAAAAAGGTTCGCCGAGTCATAAAACGTACGCCACGGTTAAGTAATTAAAAAACTTTCCCAATGCCAATTTATTTAACTCATTATCTCAATAGTACTGCCACAGCAATGCAATGGTGGAAAAAGTTTTATGTACGGCCGCCCAGTCACAATTGTTGCTGAGCACCGGACACGAAATCGAGGGTGGGCAAATATGTATATGGCAAAAGGATTCACATTTTTGCGCCATATTTCCATTTCTTTCGCTTCGTCTCCTTGATCTCGGAGGACAGAGCGGAGATAAAACGTAAACCTCTGAACCACAAGTACGCATCTTGGCTGACATCAGGTCCTTCCCAAAAACCGGTGGTATATCTACATGGAGGGATCCTTCTATAAACTTTTCCACCCAGCACGGTTGCTCCATAAATGAAAATTGAAATGCTTCCCACAGTAGCACGCCGGATGTATCCGTTATTATTGGAGCTTATGCTGTACCCTTGCTAATGGGACGCAGTTGTCCTTGTAGCGAGCAACATCTCTAATGCGATGTGTCCTACGCCCGCAATCCCTGCCTAACGGGCGTAGAACAACTAGCAAGTCTTGAAACGACAGACAAATATAAATGAATCTCGCTCGAATGAATCTTCCTGTCGCCAACTGCCAATTGCTAGAATCTGGTTCCTGCGTCGTCCTTACATTCACCACGTGGCCCTGGATAGCTACCGGAGAAAGTCCTTCATCATCAAGGAGCAGAATAAGATTTTTGTGTCCTGCAGTAACATGTACGTGCCGCCTCGGGCACAGCTTTGCGTTGGTACGTTTTTGCAAACAAAGCAAATGAAGATTGTCCTCCTTCCACCATCTTCTTCTTCGTGCTTCTCTTCTGTCAGCAACTTGGGTTTTTATATCTCCGCCCTTTCCCCTTGTACTCCATCTACCATACGCATCTCCGCCGATAAATCCTTATTATGGTAGCGAGGCTAATTTTGCTCCGGTTTGTGCTTCCGAGGCTGAATGGCTTTCATTGGATTTTACCGTTTTTGCTCCGCCAGAGTATCATCTTCCGCGTACAGCAACATCCGCAAGTGCCGGGGTTTACGCAGTGCGTCACCTTCGGTTTCTTCGCTACGCCGGGGCTCGAGACGGCCTACAACCTGTTCTGCGTGATAGCCATGTACTTCCTGCCGCTGATGATCATCAGTGGCGCCTACACTGTGATCCTGTGCGAAATCTCCAACCGGTCGCGGGAAAAGGGTAAGTCACATAACGAGTAAACCACCTTTCCCACACACACACACACGTACATTAACATTTGCTTCGTATAAGTATTGTGTGCCTTTCTTTCCACCCGAGTATCTTCGCACAACCGATATGGAATTGAATTCGAACTGCGCACGAAATACGATCCATGTCTGAAGTGTACTTAATATCACCTTTCAGCATGAAACAAACGCGGTTAGTTGCTTCACACGAGTGGTTGTCTCAAACAGGCTTCGGCTGTGATAAGCAACACTCACACTCACGTATTACTGCATTGTTTAATTGCGTATTTTTATGGCAATATCGTTAAGGGTGCTAAACATTTCTTCAATTAGTTCGATTTCTCATGATTCTCACGTTTTTTTTTTTCTTTTCGATTAGTTGTCTACCACACATCATTGTATACTTTTAGGCGGTTTGGTTGTAGCATTTTTTATCGCTTTCGATATCGTAGTTTTCGTAATAAAGTCAAACATTTTTTCTTGTAAACGATACTCTTCCAATTCTAAAGAAATGATGTGAAGAGACTGATGAATATCATCTCTGCACGCCCAATGGTATTTCGATACGGCGAGCTGCCTTCCATATTGCATACTTTGATTAAAACGCCTGCAGATAGGCAATTACTAGTGCAATATGGAATATGTTTCAGTTTTTTCTTGTAAACTACCAATTCTTAGAATCAAAAAACACATCCAAAGTACAGTATCCTTTTTTTCCGTGTTTCCACATCATGTACAGGGACGGGCGATTCTACCTCGACCGGCCCAATGCGACTTCGGTGCAGCGACCTAACGCACATCGAACGGGCCCGTCAGCGTACGCTGCGCCTCACCATCACCATTGTGGTCGTATTTGTCTGGTGCTGGACACCGTACGTCGTCATGACACTCTGGTAAGTACCCTTCACCTGGAAACGTTCCCATTACGGCCGTGAGTGTAAAGCGACACGCGCCACTGAATCACCTTCCTGCATTACAGGTACATGTTCGATCGGGAAAGCGCGGCAAAGGTGGACGTGGCCGTGCAGGACGGACTGTTTCTGATGGCCGTCTCGAACTCGTGCATGAACCCGCTGGTGTACGGTTCGTACGCGATGAAATGCCGACTGCCCTGTCGACGTCGCAACACGCTCGGTGGCGCCCAAACACCTAATGCAGCTCAGCGCCGCTCCACAGGTATGATGGCAGATGGTTGTGGTTTGCATGTTTGAGCGCACGTGTTCCTGTGACTGGTTGAAAGGTTGTTTGTTTCAACTGTACTTATTACCGTGCTTACCATAAGAGCAGCCAGTGTGGTCGAAAAAGTAAACCTCAGATCTGCATGTTGCATTCTAGAAAAACATCCTGTGGGCCATTTTCCCTCTGCTAGTAGGGATGGGATAGTATCTGCATGACTAACGTAATGGTGATGCTGTTCCTGGAAAGTTGCACCATTAGAATTCGGTTCTTTGTGGCATGCTATGATCAGAAGAATTCCCTTAGTTTAGTTACTGAATGATATGTATGAAATTAATAATTTAGTTGTAGAAGACAACAAAACGAAATACTCACGATACACAAATTGCATAGATTCAGGCGTATTTGATGCCTACTTGGATTACCACTCGAAAAATGACAATGTGTAGCTAACCGTGTACATCCTCACAGCTGTATTGATCATATTCTATATCTTCCATCACACTAAGCCACAAGCGTGTGACCAAAACCAACAAAATTCGCACCAAATGCTTATTAAACCACTCGTAGCGAATGCTTCTAGCAATCCAGCTCGTATCGTATCTATTCCCACTAATCTGCTTGCATACGAAGTAGTACAGTAGACACGCATGATTGCATGATTTCTTTCCTATTGCCGCTGATGAACAGATAGCGCACAGCCGTCAAACTGTTGCACCTAATCTGCATCCACTAATCGAATCGAATTATTTAGCGTTCGATGCGTTGCGCGATTTGCATTTAGACCGATGTTTTAGCCGTGTACCAAACAAAATACTACATTGAAAACATGCCCACCGTTCCCGTTTTTGTGTCTATCCGCCGCCGGTGTGTGGCCACCCCGCTCCCTACTTGCAGATGCCGTCTCGGGGATCATTGGACCGCACTCGGACCGTCTGACCGGACGGGATAATAAGGATGAGCTGCTGGTAGCGGACCAACGAAGCATAACGATGAACCACCTCAACCAAAACGGTACCATTGCACTGCTACAACCGACAGGTACTTCGGCAAACCGACACGCGTTCGTCCCGTACAAACTGGCACCTCGAAACGTGCACCGTCCACAATGCACCAGGCGTCTCCATCGTGCGCACTCGTGAGCGACTGGGCGTCTCCACCGGTGTGATGTTGATGTTTTGTGACATTCGTCATCTTCAGCAAGCGCACATGTGGTTGCAATTATGAGCGGATTTGCTAGCCATTTGCTTAAAATGTGCTGATACACGAGAACGCAACATAACGCAATTGATTAATTTATAATCTGTCCAGCTGCCTTCCCGTGCTAATTGTGCTATCACATAATTAATATTTTGTACGCCTGTTCGCGTTTTGGGAACAATGCAGCGATGTGTGAATGTGTTGAATTTAATTAATACCTTACACCACACAATTCAGCAAATTTTTTTTTTCCATTTTAATTAACTGGTAAAAGTGTTAGTTGTAACAAGGTGTGATTAACAGGGATGGAATTTAGCATTCCTTTCTTCTCAACTGGTTTAACTGATTGGAAAAATTGTAAAACCATATTCTTTGGAATCAGTTCCATACTTTAATCCGATATCTTACCCACAACGGCTTTGCCTGCCTACCACTCAACTTGCCTAGAATTGGCCTCTATGTTTGGGTTTCGTTGAAAGACATCCCAACAAACGAAAGCATACTCCTGCCAATCATTAACTCGCTCCACTCCGCACAAAAATCAATGTACCGAAAGTAAACGACTGTAACTGACTGTGTCCTTTCCGGTTTTATGTTTTGCTTTGTTTTTCCACCCACATCACGTTCGGCTGGGTTTTGCGCACCGGAAAACCTCACTCACTTTCCATGGCTTCAGCATCCCTGCTCCGTTCGACGGGCGGTGGCACGGGGGGTGGTGGAGCTGGCGGTGCGGGTGGCGTCGGTACGAGCGGAGTTATGGCCGGTGGCTCCGGGCTGGCTACGACGGCAACGACCCGTTTCTACAACCGTATCAGCAGCAGCAACAACAACAACAACTATCACGGCAACACAACCAAACACACGCTAGTGCCGGGGAGCAAAGTGGGGTCAGGCACATCCTTGGGAGCTGTGGGCAACCATCGGA
>KZ063475.1:0-21005 GCA_002091835.1 Anopheles maculatus | reverse complement strand
AGAGGTAAGTGTTTTCTTCCTGCTGTGTGCGTGTTTGTGTGTGATTACTGATCATCCAGCCGTTGATGATCGGAGTTGATTGAGTTAAGATGGCCCCTATTGGTTTCTTCCTGCTTATCAGCCATTCTTCCGTGCACTCTTGTGACGTTTCTTTCCGTTCAGTTACACTCGGACTCCACTGTCTTGGGGCGATTTTGCGTTCGTAACGTTCGCCGATTGCTAATTTTACCAGCGTGCGTAAAGACGTGTGACGTACGATCTTCGCTTCGAAGCGAATGCTGTCAGCGTGTAACGCCTTCGAGCACTTTTGCGCTTACACTTCACCGTCTGGTTGAATCACCGCCATTCAACGTGCCAAAACAACACAACCCGAAGCTAACAGCAAACTCCGTCACGTTTTGGCGTAAAAACAACAAACCGCTGGAAACCTTTTGAGGAGTTCTTTGCACTTACTTAATGACACACCGTCGAGCTAATGGGTTGTTCGGTAGTCGCAAGGAGTTGAAACTTAATTTCGAAAATAAGTATGAAATTACGCAGGAACCACTCCGGTGCGGGTAAATGTCAAACGACGTGTGACGTTGGATAATGATTTTAAATTAAATGAAAACTTTACCCACGCTGCACAACGGAGTATTTAGTGTCTTAAACCGAGTAGAACTTTTGAAACTAGAGGTTCAATTTTAAAAGAGTATTTTTCAAAGTTTTGTTAAGGGCTTATCACGTGTTAGAACATTAGAATATCTCTTCGAAGCTTTGTCTTTGTCTTAAGAAGCTTTCAAAATTATAACAATTTTTAAGGTAGATTAATCATTGCCATGTTTGAAGCCTAGACACTCTAAAAGACCATTACCAAGTCCTGCAATACAAAACTGTCCATCTCTTTACTGTAGAATATAGACTGTCCCGATAACAGAAAAGTAACCCAATTTGAAACTAATTACTCAACTATTTTGCAATAAAGACGAAGATGAATGAAAAAACTCCAAATTTAATGAATCAGATACATTTGAAAAGAGTCTTTAGTGTTAGTTTTAAATTTGTTTAATTTTCCTTATTAACTATTAAATCGTTTTACCGTGTCTAATTCAAAATGCTTTTATAACTAACAAGTGTGCCGTTTTTGTCTATTTCTTTTCATTTTTGTTTTATTGAAATTTGTAAAGTATTTTGTAAAGTTGTGCTTTTCTATCTAATGTGAGCACATTATTTTTGTTTAAAGCAGAAGTTTAAAACATAATCAAACGATTGCTCTGATTGCGAAATCGCCCGACCTTGGCGCTGTTTAACGCCATCCATTCAATCGAATTCCGTCACGTGGCTTTCATTGCGAGATGAAAGGAACCGGTTTCAATTTGTGTGTTAATTTTCTGGCCACTCCAGTTGAGCACAAGAACTCTTTTTTTTTTGCAGGAACAGAAAATGCCTTCAGTCTAGCCGGCTAACCGTTGCTAAATTACCACAACTATCACACTCACGTATCTCTCCCGTTGGTTTCACTCTACTCCACAAAGCATAACTCCCGGATGGCTTACTGGACCGGTGGCAGCGGGAACGGATGCCAACCAAGCTTCAGCAAGTTTGCCCAGCTGGCGGACGACCATTCGGTGATGCTGTCCAGACCATCGTTCTATTCCGATCCGACACCACACGAGCTCGACTCATCGGTGGAGTGTGGATTGACGCGCAGCCTGGACACCGGCGGTTGGCGATGATGTTCTTGCTTTATCATGTTTGCTTTATCATGGTTTTTACTGAATAGCTGAAGTTGTATGATATCCGTTTTTAATACAATAAGCCTAGTATTTAACCCCTATTAAAGGACTATTCCAAAACAAAACTAACATCATCTATTATGTTGAGCAAATATTATCACATCATATGTGAACTTGGTAAAAGACTCGAGAAGGCCCCCCCTAGAATTATTTGTGTGCAGCACTGTAATCTGTCAATTTTGTCGCACAGTGTTTTTTCATGCGGTCAAAATTTATTAAATAAATACAATATCTATTATTGCTTAAAATACTTTCCAGACACGGAGCGGTCGCCCCAGAACGCCCATATAAGTTACCGGGCAACATTGCCAAAGTCCAAACATGTGTCACAGCCTATCGATCGACGATGAGTAATTGCCCCAGAACGCCCATACGAGTTATAAGGGAAAGTTGTCTAAAGGGCGGGCGCCCCAGAGACCAAATAGAACATGAAAAATAAACTTAAAAATGCCTTTTAATTAGTAAGTTGCTCTGCATAATGTTCGGCAATTTCCTAATCGTATCTATATTATATACCCGGTACAATGCTTCCTTCAAATATGTTCGACATCAAAGGGGCAGTTTATTGGCCGAATAGTTCATCCGTTGCTAAACTGAAGAGATAAGATGATCCTTCGCCATCAAAATAAGAGATTATGACGAGGGAAGAGTTATTTAAATTCCAAATTTAGGCTTTTTTCTTTCAATTCATTCATCTTTTTTTGTCCTACCAGAAGATCATCCGCACCCATAGTGATTTATTTGCGACATGTGCTGCGAATTGCATACTGTTAGGCGGTTTTCCTATAGGGACCAACCAATTTCGTCAGGGGGGGGCCTTCTCGAGTCTTTTACCAAAGAAAGAATTCAATTTTAAGATCATTCTCATTACACTAAAACATGGACAAGCATTGGGTGTGTGTGTGTGTATGTGCTTTGGTTTCAAGTAAGGGAAAAGAAGGGCTACATGAGATAGGTAGCTGTGTGAAACGTGACTTGTGATGAGTGAAAATCTTGATACAAAACTTACTGTTAAGACGAACCCCTTACAGCAACGGAATCGGCTTGGCCGTAACGAATGGATTGCAACGTGCGCTGCGTCGTGCAAGTTGAAAGCCGGCAGGGCAGAGATATTTATATACATTTGGACAGATGGAAGATGGAAGGGCGTATTTTTCTTACGATAGCTCCTAGATTAGTCAATGTACAAAGCTCGAAGGAAAATTGATGAGTGAAATTTAAATCCAACCAACTAGCTAATTAACTTGATGCGATGGTGCGCAGCATCTAAAACCCGGAACCCCGGGCAGCATCATTTAAAAACGTAATTCACCGTATTACGGAGTGTGTTTGTGGCGAGCCAGGTGTACTATTCAATACAATGTCGTTAAAAAACTGTCCCATCATTCGTGGTACTCGTACAACAGAAAGTGAGAGAGAGAGAGGGAGAGAGAGAGAGAGAGGAAGAGAGAGGGAGAAAGAAAGAGAGAGAAAGTGGCGAGAAATACAGAGAAATAAAAAGAAATTTAAATAATTCATAGAACTGTGTTTCTCTTTTTTGTTATGTACTTCCAGGGATTACGAAAGAATGAACTGACGACGTTGCCTGACGACGGTACGGACAGTTTCGAGTCGGCACACAATTATTTGTGTACCAATTAACTGGGCTACTGGAAAAGAAAGTTTCCTTGTGCATTTGAAAATCAAAATTTCCTTAAATTGCTGCGAACAAGCACGCTTTGCTATTCGCCTAAAAGTATGCAACCGCTTGTGAACTGTTCTTAGCAAACTTACCCAGCTAACAAATTTGTCGCCTAGCAATGATTCATTAATTCGTTCTCATAGCAATGAGACTTTTCTCCATCGGCACAAAAAAAAACCAAGCTTCTTTTAATCTAGCTTATCGTTTCAATCCGATCGACAGCGATAAACGGTTCGACTGGTATTGTTTGTTTCGGTGGCTGTGAAATCTTCTCGGTACGGTTCACCAATCGATCGGCTGTCACGCAATAAAGCGAACCCTGTCCAATAAATTACGATCCGTACCGGTATCGAAATCGAATCGAATCGGCTTGAGCTGTACCCTAAATGGATCAACGAGCTGAAAGGAAGTGTGTTTTTTTGTTTTGTTTTCATCGAAACGCTCACGCCATTTCAGCCCGATGGCATTAGTCCTTAACCTGTCCATTCTGTTTGCAGTGGTGGCGAATTTACATTTTGTGCTGATACTGTGGGTAGATATATATAACGCATCGTACACAGCAAAGAAGCGTTGTTGATCGTAAATATCAATCAGTTGCGGTAAAGTATTGGTTTGTTCAACCAATAATTATGCTTGAGCTGGAACAAGTTTTATGGATTTCGAAACTGATGTACTTTATCCGTTGAATCAATACCATGCTACGGAGCAAATAATCATTTCGAACCAAGCAGTGCAATTAAATCAAGTTGTGGTGCTTTTTTCCATTAAAATAGCAATCAAGAACATCGATGAACCTGTTCAAAACAAGCGTGCTCGAAAGACAAAACACAATCCAGGGGGAACGGTTCGCTTTTCCAAGAACGTACTAAGGATGTGGAAATTTCTAGGGCACAACAAAGAATCAGCGGATTCGCACAACTCATGCAAAAGCGCCATCAATCATTAGTATAATGATTGTATGAATAAACAATTCCCAGTTGCCGCTCCCACGCCTTTAGAATGTGAAAGCCTCGTGCAAAACTCGCTAAACCAATAATAGTTGGAATTCGATTTCAAATCGGTGCATTAAATGCCAATGCTACCACTTTTTCCCCATTCGCATTGTTTTGTTGATTCTACCGGCGCATTCCCGTACATCGTGCGTGGTCGTGATCCAGCATTGGTCGCTCTGGGCGGTTGCTGCATTAAAAGCTAGTTAAAAGCCTTCGTTACGAAAAGCTTCAGGGTACGCAGAAGCGAAGATAGTAATGGCGTGCGGCAAATACGGAGAAATGGGACGTCCATGGTGTGATCGGTTGTTTGACCACTTCATTTGATTCTACGCTGCGAGGTGGAAGTGTGATAGACACGCAAACAGTAGAAAATGAAACAATTTAATCAATAGGGAACTTGTTTGCGCCGAGTAATTAAAAGTTTTTTGCTGTTCATAAGCGACTTGGAAGCTCTCTTGCTGGAATTATGTTTTTTTTTCTATCTTTAGCTATTGCTTAATTGATTTTATTTCTAGCATGTAGAAGATCAAATGGCCAAAATCAAAAATCGTGAAAATATTTTTTAGTTGCTGTAATTAGTAGGATGAATATTAAATTTCAAGAAACCAACGTGTTTTATGTCACTCACCTTCACCGACACTCAACTTTGAAGGTGCGAGCGCCGCTTGTCAAATGGGTTTCGAGGTAGGTTTATACATAATAGTTCCAGCCTTAATTAAAATCACTTTCAATTTCGTCCCACATTCCGCACACTTCTTGAGCAGTTCTTGAACATGCTTTTTCGTCCTTTTATCTGACAAAAATCTAATACCTTCCATAATTGAATTTCAAACAAAACCAAGAGTAAGAGGCTGCGTACCATTTACCTTGTGGCGTGTGTATTTGTTTTTGTTTCTGTCTTAAGTAAACAAATCAAGCAAACGACACTGCTGGAATCTACCAACATCGAAGCAATTACTGTGCCCCAGCTAAACGGTAGTAAAACGCACCACAATTACAAGATTTTCAACTAACCCTGATCTTCACACAAAAGGCGTATTTCGGCGTGGAGAAGCAAAAAGAGCCCTCGTAAAAGTCACGTCGCAAACTCGCTCGCTTTCTCAATCGTTCACCATCGGCTAGTGAAAATTCCTTCGACCAGCGGTGTTCCATTCTTGTATGGAAGGTAGATTTTATCCTTTTAGCGCAAAAGAAAAGCCAACAAACAATCACACACACACACACCTCCATTCTAAGAGACTGTTCAAAAGAAAGCTCCTGGTGTTCGGAAGTTGGGAAGCGCAGCGAGTCATTTTTTACACAGGAAATAAACCCTTGTCATTTGGAAAATAACTTTTTGGTAACGTCATCTGCTTTTTAGCTTTATACCGACCACTACGGACACATCGTACAGTTTCATTATAAAATGGTCAAAAAAAAAAAGCCCCGACCCATCACCGTCGACAAAAACCCTCACCAGATGGTTGTAGTAATGGATGATGGGAAATTATGTTCCACTTCCGATGCTCTCAACATTCTACTGCTCCTTGAAGAAGGTGCCAGAAAAGGGACGTGTCAGCTAGCAGAAAAGTGAGCAAAAGTTAGGCAAGCGTCCACAGACACCGTTCGTACGACATGTCAAGTGCCACCATCCGGCCGGTTTGAAGTTGCTATCTCTCGCTCTCTCTCTCTCTTATCCCGTTAATTAATCTCGTTTTTCGGCTGCCTGCATCAGTAATCTAACCTCGCACCAATTTCCTGCCCACTTCTTCATTAACTACCACTTGGCACACCGTGTAGCGAGATTTTGCTAATCCGAACGCAAAACATCACAGCACACTGTTTGCCGTACTGTGGTGACCTTGCCCCATTCAACGGCGAGTGGCTTGCAATTGCGTTCTTGACGGGTGGAACACAATAGAGCAAAAAAAAAACATTCATTCAATCCCATTCACTTCTCACCGCTGGAACCTGTACGCATCAAAGCGCACGTTAGTTACGAATGAAAGCATCGCTGGTAGGACGACGACACAGAGCTGGAAATATCATCTGCCGACCGAAGCGAGTACTGAATAGGACTAGCTTATTCAATTTGTAAAACAACTCCCATTTATTCCCTGAGCGAGAAAATAATAATCCTTCTGTTTTGTTGCGATTTTGTAAGGGTGGTGAACCATTTTCGGTTACTTTTTGTTCCACATGTGTCCTCGGGAGAGATTAGGTTAATATGCAACGTGTATATTACGCTTGCAAGCCAGCCTATGAGCGTTGCTTACAGCTGTGACAGCCAAACAATCAAATGAACGCGCCCAAAACGTCAGAATAGCGTTGCGTACTGTGTGTTGCATACATTGAGAAAATCATCCTTAAAGTATGCAATCATTTCACACAAATCTGTGTAGCTTTAAATTGCTTTACTGTCGACGAACAATTCGATAAACAAACTGATTTACTTCCTCCAAATTAATGATGACATACAAAACAAATCACGTCCATTAATCAGTGTTCCCGTGTTTCCCCCCCACAGCACAAAAGAGCCTTAATTATGATCGCTTTAAAACGCAGTGGTGCTTAATTTATTGGAAACAGTACTTATTGTTAGGATGGCGCTTTTTTGTGCCGGTTTAACATCCCTAACTCCTCAAGTCCCTAGGGCGACGAACCGTAAAACATAACCGAAACTCATCTTCAAGTGTCGGTAGGCTCGGCTGAAAACACGTTGTAATGCAAAACCAAAGTGAGGAAAAAATGGTCCACTCTACGTGAAATTAATTTCCCATCCTCATCTTACGGTTCAATTTCGGTTTCGGCAGCCGCGCGCTATATTACCGATCATACTATCTAATTTCAAAGAAGCATGATACACTTTTTTCTATCCTCGTCTACCAGCCTATATTTCATTGGCACTGGGTAACAGACGCGAAAAAAAGCAATGCCTTGCAAGAGGCCGGAAAAACATAACAAATCGATCCTTTAACCTCCAGCACGGACAGAAATTGGATCCTTTTCGCACTAAGGGTTGGCAACTTTCTCGCGCACCACACACTTCCAGCTACCGGTTGCGTTATTATTCATACAGGATATCCGCAAGGGCAAATGGTGCAAAACTGTGGAAGCTTTAAGAGAAGTGGAGAAGCTTTTAAAAAGTTCGCGGCGCTAAAAGAAGACTTCGAGTCCCATACCCGAGTGCGTCTCGATGGTTTCTTATTGATGGATATAGAGTTTCTTTTGTTTTTGTTTCTTCTTCTGTCTTCCGCCAATCTTCCACTAGTTCCGGTTAGTAGCGCCTGTAACGGACGAAGCGTTGATGTTTAATCATCAGTTCAGCACTTTAATTGTTTCGCTGAAATTTCATCCCGAAGCTGCTCTAGACGTGTTGTTCTGCTTGTTCTACCGATTCGAGGCCCGTTTCCTCGAACACCAGAAGGCAGTTAATCAATTTTCACACTAAACATCCGTTTGTATCACACAAACACACACAACTCTTTACGGACGCACCCCTACAATCCTTTTGCCGGAAGTTATCGACGACCGAAGCAGTGTTGCTGGAACTGATGTCTGTTCAGTGGAAAAACTTATCTAAACGCTCTCCACTTTCACTAACAACACTTCTTACTCGTGTGGCCACTCCCTCGGGGGAACGCCAAACTGGCTCATGAATAAAGTAATGTAATTCGGATGAAAACCCCCAGTTAGTGTTCGGCGGGGGGGGTTGTTTTCAGCGGAAACTCAACCATAATTACTCCGTAATGCCTCAACGTGACACACCATTGGTATAAATTAATTAGTCTCGGGCAAAGCATCATCACCGCCATCATTCGCCCTGTGAAGAACTGTGTTGCAAACAGTGAACTGAACGTGGGAACGGACACGGCTACTAAAACTTCTCTCCTACATCTAAACAATCGATCCAAAGCATCCTTCAACACCGGAAGCACAAACACCACCGCCGAGTGACAGTTGCCAGCTTGCTGTTGTTACTACTCTAGAGACAAAGCGATGCATCTTTCTTAACCTTGCAGCATGCCACTTGTCCGTGGGCAGTCATCGTGTTCTGGAAGCACCTTTTATGTACAAGTGTTTTGCCACCTTTTTGCAGGCCATCCACTAGGTTCAAGGTTATGATAGTATGATAATATTCTTTAACAAGCTAAACAAAGCAACACACCGCCCGCTTGCGAAGGTCGTTCCAGCACCGCTGGAAGAATAATTGCAGCAGATGGTACTTGTTAAACATGCTTGGCGCACTGGTAGGTGTATTTGCATAAACCAGAGTTCCCAAAGGACGCTCTCGCGCAAGACGCTGAGAATTTGAAACATGAACTTACACAGTGCATAACGTTTTGTTTTATCGACAAACAACACAGCAAAGTTTGTTAAATTACTTACGAAAAGTTTTCCTCTTCTTATTCAGGCGGCAGGTAAACACACGGGATTCGAACCGAGAGCTGAAGGCATGAGAACTGAATACGTTACCATAGGGCAAAGGAACGCAACAGAAAATGCTTCGTTAGTTTGTGTTAAAATGTAATAGTTATGATCGAAATGTCGAAAATAGGATAGAAAAGTCTGCATTCTGGATGTGTTTATCAATAATTCAAAATTTCGTATTATGCTTGCGACACATTTCGCAAAGTTTATCCTATTTTTCGCATTCCATAGCCAACGACAAATATATTACACACAACGGTTCAGAGGGCGTCAGAACAAGGGCCACATGACAAGTGTCGTAAAACATGTCCGGAAGATGTCCCCTGGTTAAAAATTGAAAAGCAGAATCAACATTCGCATCTGATTGTCTTCGCTTCCTGTTGGGGTTTCGGTCAATTCCGACCGTATCCTTTGGGATCGATGTAAAGGCATAACATTACAGGAGTTGGTGTTGGTTTACTATTTCTCTCGCTTTGTCTCTTTTGTACTGCTTGCTTGCTCTGCCCAACACTTTCCAAAAACTATTTCCCAAGACTGTTCACGTTATCTGCCAACCGCTGTACAATACACTAAATCAAACACACACACACTCACACCCGCCTGTTCCCTTCGACTACTATCAAATATCAAGTTTGCGATCGGTGACATCGGCAACGATGAGGTACCACTACGTGTGGCCATAACATTTGTAGACAACCCTGGGGGTGGACGAAAAAGCACCAAACAGCAACGCTTAAATGCTTCGCGCCACACTTCCACCACGAAAAGGAATGGTGGCCGAATAAATACGACAAGCGTTCGGAATGTGATATCGCTTTTTATTGCTAATGGGGGGGGGGGGGGGGGGGGGGGGGGGGGGCGAAAGTGGGATTCGTCGACGTTTCCTTTACGTTACGGATATTGAACGATGCTGGGCAAAGCGGTAAAGCAAATCTGTTGGATTTTATTAAATATTTAGTCCTTGCAGCAGCTACTGTGAAGCGTGCCTCTGGCCGTTTGTTTTCATGCGGTGGTGGTGTGTTCGCTGTGTTTCCCATTGTTTGCCGAATGGAATCGAAATCGTTCAACGGTTTGCTTTCTCTGCTGTCAGAACACACAGCACAATTATGAGGGGTTCATCTTGCGTGTCTGCCAAACAAAAATACCTATTTTGATAACAAGAAAATCGCGTTCTTTTATCTCCGAAACTCCCCAATGAGGTGGAGCTACTTTCTAGGCAGAGCATGCTCACCGTACCCGCCAGATATTCCAGATTTTAATGTGTTGAGTGTGTGCTACGATTGTTTGGGAGTTTTTTTACCTACCAAAAAAAAATGCTCCCAAATGGCATGTGTGATCATATTTGCGTTTAGCCGACGAACAACTTAACGATCCTGGGGTTCGCTGCTACTTTCAACCGAATGTAAATATCGTTTCTGCTTCTATTGTGCTTTTTTTTGGTCGATGTATTATTTTGAATTCTTTGCTCGGCGCACCGAACAAGACGATCGGCGGCGATGTAGCATAAATTTGAATATTTCACCACATTGCTGCCGCTACTGCTGCTACACAGAGCATTCGCTTACATTTGGGAAATCGGGCTCGAATTGTCGGCCGGTAGAATGACGAGCAGTAAGTACGTTGTAATGTAGCGTGGAGCAAAAGAAAAAGAGCAGAACAAAACAGAAAAGAAAAACATCATTGAAACGGTAATGTTCGTACACAACAAACCCCCAACGCGTTGTAGACGTGCTAGAGGTTTTATCCATTTGCCAGATCCCATTGCTTTTATAGCCAGGTGCCATCAGCCGAGAGCTCGTTAGGCCAGTCCAGAAGGTGGTGTTTTATTTTACCATTGCTTAATAAACAATTTCTCTTTTTTTAAACATTTCTATTGGAAGACAAAATTTCTTCTTTGGTTGTTTTCCTTTTTTTTTTGAGCAGGAGGTTTTTCATGCTCAACTATAAATTTATTCCAGATGAATGGCCGAAGCTCAGCGATCAAATGGGACGATTTGGGACATGGGCATTCAATAGACCCATATTTTATCTTCCTCGGGTCATTTACATACCGGAATGGGATGGAATACGAAGTGAGTCATCCAGCAGGTTAACTGTTTAACACTTTGACAGCTTGACAACCTACACGCGGTAAGAGTCGAGTAGGCCACGTATCTGTTGCTTGCTAGAGAACACAAACACAAACACACACACGCTCTACATACAAAATGTCAATCAATTGCCACAGCTGCAAAAAATGTCCCGCAAACTGTACTGTTGTGCGGACGACCCAACGATTCATACTCACATTTCACGCCGATTGCTCCCACAGTGATCGTCCGTACAAGTTCTACCAAAAAAAAACCCCCCCATCCGTTTGGTATGATCGGTTTGCTTGAAGGCGTGTCTTCACCAAGCCCCAGATGGTGTCACGACAGCACAGCATCAATGTCGTTTGCATGTTCAGAAACCGCAACATATCGGCGCTTGTTTTGCCTGCAAAACCCATTACGATTGATTGCGTGTACGTAGTGAAGAATTTACTATTGAGGATGAGTATTAGTTTGTCACGCCAAAAAACTCCATCGTTGTCATCAATCACACATACCTTACACGTTGCTGCCGGTGGTATGAATATACGATGGGGTGGAAAGCATAAAAATGTCTGCAAAATACTTTGAAGTATCGAATCGGCAGTAACGTAAGTCGCAGTATCAGTAAAGCCCCTCAAGCACTGCATCGTTGCAGTTGTGCTACGAAATGTGTATCTGCCGAACATTCTACACCGAGACGAATCTTAATCCAATCAGCAACACAAAGGCTGATTGTACGTTTGATAAAGTTCTTAAAATCGCATCAATTTCCGGCAAATCAAAACGGAAAAGGCATGTAGAGAGGTTGACGCACAGAGCTTTTTGGTTCACCGTGATAAAACCGTACGAAGACAAAAGACATTCATTTCTCAGAAAAACGACTTTTCTCCGGAGAGCGAGAAATGAAAGGAATATGATTCATACAGCTTAAATCGATTCGAACGATGGATTTGCCTAAAAGTATGCAATCTCTGCAGCACCATGCCGAACGATGCAAATATTCACGTTGCTCGATTATCAACTGTCAGTGAGCAGAGTGTTTAAGGCCTGTTTTAATTTTTACACCATTTTTTAGGTTCTTAGAACAAAATAGTAAAATAAATAAATAATCCTCTTCCATCGCTCGCCACAAGAATAGACCAAATTCGTATTCTGCTCGGCAGCTGAAGTTTAAAAGTTCTCGTCTCTTTTGTTAATTCCAACACCATTATACAGGAAAATGCTTGCAAAATTCAAAGACAACTGTTTCGTTCGTGCATGAAGCTGTAGAATTTAAGCGCACCGAACAGTCTTTTGAAAACTGCATTCGTACGGCAGCAACATACGACCTAGGGATCAGATTCTCGACACATACCCGCACACACACACAACGTGCTCTATAACCACACTGCAGTAGCAAATGTACGGAGTACGTGTTGGCGAAGAACTGCTCCTGTTTCGGTGTTTTCCACCCAAAACTGCATCGTCAGACATGACGAATCGGTGTCCAACAAAAGCGTTTCCTTAGTTTCCTTGCAGCCGTCTGGAATGTGGGAACTGGATATTGCTTCACACAGAATCGTAATTGAATAACCTACATTCGTGACCAAACTTGTGCAATCCAGTTTCCTTACACCCGAAGGTCCGAACCGTTGAAACGCTACATAACGCGCAAAGCTTTCGAATCCACTCCATAAACGCAAACCAACCAAACCAGCAGCGTAATGCTAAAAAATTTAACAATCTCACACCCAACGTTTCAACGGCTTGTTCCGTGAGGCACAAACGGATCACCTTTTTCACACCTTTCCGAACGTTTTTCGTCAACCGGCAAAGGACTTTTCCACCGGGGATGCAAAAAAAGGTAAACAAAAACACACCACTTTCCATGAGCCATCAACACCACCACCACGATAAGAGCACCGTCGGTCGACTGTCATTCTACACCGTTCGATCAATCAGTGGGCCTTTGATGAAGGGGCCCGCACTGCTCTAAGATAAACGAAAGCGCACAACACAAGCAACCGGAAACGATGCCGAGCGTTTGAGATTGTGTGTCCTGTGCCTTTTGTTTGCCGGAAGGCCAGCCTGTCCCGAATTATCTTTACGGCGGTGATGGTCTTATCTCGATTGCTTCGCCCCACCCAGACGAACGCCTTTGACCTTGACGGTTGCTCGTTTTCTTCATCGCCAAGCTTGTGTGGCCGTGTGTGTGTTTGGGTAGAAGTAGTAGATGATCCTATCCACTTTCCAGACTGTCAACCTTAATTACAATGGCACGCAAAGGCAGCCAGACACTTTCCCAACTGTTTATCGATAATTAAAGGCACTCCGGCACGTGATTTTTACACCATTTAGGTAATCCTGGTAGGTAGGTCTGAAGCAAGCTCATCCAATCGTGCGAAAAGGAGGTGACGGAAAGATGGCACATAAATTAGTATCTCATTGTCCCTGTTAACCCTTACACAAGCCCCCTTTCGTTGACTCGTTTCAAACATATTACTATGCTTCCTTGCATCCCATCGGTAAGGGAAGGAGAAATACTATGCAAATGAGCATTTCAAAAGAAATGAACAGTTCACCAGTAAAGCAGTAAGTTCTGCATCTTGATGGGGACAGTTTCATTCATAAATTTCTCCCCCATTTAAGCTTGCCATTCACTTTCATTGACAGCAGCCGTAAAGCGATGGTGCATGCACCTATTTACCGACGGACAGTAGCTTCGGGTTTCGAACCCATCGAACCTAAATGAACAAAATTTGTAATCATCAAACCAAGATGGAGTCGCTTCCATGAAACCCACACAACCGCAATCAAAGCACAATCAATCGGCATCGTGTACGGGGTGTTTTTGGTATCTTCGGTGGGCAAATAAAAAAAGAAAAGCATCGAGGAATAGATTTAATTTTCCACTCTTGTTGGGCTTAATGAAGGGAAGTTAAATTTATCAGCAAAGTGTGAACAAAACCGCAACCGGTTGTTTCCTGTGGTTAAAATCCAATTATGTCCAGCCAGCCTGGGTGGTGGAATAGTTGAACAGCAACAAACAACAACGAAACACCGGCCGACCTTTTCGCTTTAAGCTTCTATTCAGGGTTCGGCTTTTTTTTCCGGACCGTTCGCCAAAAAAGGAAGCTTTGTCAGGTGAGCTGGCGGTTTTTTTTTCTTAGCGATATTTAATAACACTGTATATACTAAATACGTATCCTTCTTTTGGGGGGGTTTGGTCATTTTAAAACCCCTCTTACGTTAATTCTATATTGCTATAAAAAATTATAGCACCTCTACGGCGGCCATTACTTAACGAAAGCTTTCTTCAAATGGAAAAAAATGCTATACACTAATTGAAAATTATAGCTATTTTATAGCACTTTACATCACCATTGCTGGTTTAGTAGATCCGCATCAAACAAATAGACGATTTTTTAAACTCAAAGCAGATGGAACCCAACATGAAGCCTTTTTTTTTTTTGCTCTCCCTGATCAAAGTTTTTACTTTGAAGATCCTTTTTTCTCTCGCTCTCTCGCTCTCTCTCTCTCTTTCCATCGTATTTTAACAACGACCTTCTGATTGTTGCTTTAAGAATAGAACGTGTTTTTTTCTATGTGGAGTTTCTTTTACCGCTGAAAAATTTCATGCCTCCCTAGTCAAAGAAAATGGTGCGCCAGACAGCAACAAAAAATCATACCTAAAATACCTGTTCCGCTCGGCTACCGCTAAGCGACCCAATGCTGCCCACTAAGGTGTGTTGGCTGAACCAGGTTGTCTTAGAGCAAAAACAAAAAAAAGGAAAAAAGCACCAACAAATTGTTGTTTTACGCCTTAGTTGTTTGGGTTCCCGGTTTGGGGTTTTTAAAGCACCAAATTGAACGTTGCTGTTGTGCGATTCTTGGCGCTACTGCAGACGAAGAAATGGTTCGAGGGCGGATTGGTTTTATTGTTTCTGCAACCCCTTGATGGGAGCCATAAGACGGACCAAAGCGTTCACTAAAGTGCTGCATGCACCGTATGCTTTCAGAATAACTTCGGATCGGTTGTTGAACGATGCTGATGGGAAATGTTTATAACTTTGTTTTAAAACGGTTCTCCTGTTTTCCTACTGAACTTTTGAAGAAATTTAAAAAGTTGGAACGTGGAACAAATAATATTTTTACTATAAATTTCGTTCCTCGAACAACTCGTATTATGCTGGGAATTTGAGAACTTTCTTTAACAATATTTAGAAAGAACGTTAAGGTATTCATAAAACAAGAACTCAGCTTCTTGAATTAATAAAAACCTAATCAAAACCTTCCCTCCAATAGCTCCAAAAACAAACGATAAACGACCGTTAAAAGTGACCTCTGACATTAAAATGAAACGGTAAGAAAAGGCCACCAATTTATCGCTTACGACGGGGGGAAAGACAAGGCATTTTCTTACCCTCCCAGAAGCCACTTGATTTTTACAACAATTCATTTACGACGATTATTAATTTTAATTTCTTTTCCCTTACTATTCCCATGGCAAATGGACCCCAGCAACGGCGGAGACGAGTCTTTTGCTACACCGTAGCAAGACACGATCTCACCGACGGCCCAAGCTTCCCAAAGGTTGCTTTCCCATCGGGCACAGCGCACCTGACGAATGCGCACATTAGCATAAAACTCATCAGATGAAGAATGCACTCGCAAAGCAAATATTTGACACCGGTGGGGCGAAATGTGTCTGGTGTGCAGCATCCGATGATTTTTGCGTATCTACAACATTGACACAGTTCAACCGACGATGATGCTTTTTCGCCCCCTTTTGCAGCCTTTGCAAGCTTCAAACAGTTGCACAGTGACAGCCAGAGGACAACGACTTTCCCGTACCAGACCAGACATTCCGTGCGTTATACTGTGTCGTTTGCGTACTTGCTATTTTTCAAAAGTTCCCAAATGAAGAAGCTGCCAGGTTCAGCCGTGTATCGGTCCGAATTTGATGCTTCGACATCGCAAACTCAGGACACGGAGGGTTAGACCTGTTTCATCGAACAGGTACAACTGACAGACTTCTAGTTAATGGTGGACAATTTTTCATCCACCAATTTTTATTACCCGGAACAAACTAAAAAAACATGTTACGAAACACTTGTTGTGCATACTGTTCTACCGGTCGCGAACGGTATGCCGAGAAATGTCAAATGTGCTGCACGGGTTGCATATCTTTAGGGAGCTTTATTCGAAGAAAACTCGACAAAAATATAAGTTTGCCTGAAAGTATGCAACTTGAAGTACAGGATACTAGAAAGCAAATTTTCGTTGAAAGGTGAGGTTTGAAAAACAAACACAAAACGTTAAAACTATTTATTCTAATAATTTAATAAACCTTCTCCAAAGTAAAAGGCAAGCTTTAAAAGGGCTCAAATTACGCATCGATTTTTTTTTTTTTGCGAAACCATATCTATTCGATATGGCTATAATACGAGAATATTCAGATAGGTAAACCGAATCAATCGAACTTGTGATGTGTCTTTGTACTTGATGTTATTTGCCAAATATGCTCACCTCTTTCGTAAAACAATCTTCTACTTGACCTTTTGCCAGCGGGGGGGAAAAAAACAACTAAAAAGATGCCCAACGACGGTAACGAGCCGTGAGAGAAATTCGAAACCAAAACTCAAACCATATTGGCTAGTCACACGGGTTCGGGTGTGTGCTGGACGAATTCTGGCGCTTACTAGCGTTCTTTCCGAGAAGTCCACTTCCAGCATTGGCTTCGTATTCACCGATGAAGACCCACGACAGCAGGCAACCGGATGCCCGTCCAGGTGCAGAGATGGTGCACAGAAGAAGAAGCGCATGTATTCATAACCAACACGTGTCCTGCTAGCATCTTCCATGTTGACGTAGTGTTCCGAAATTGCTATTCACCATCGAGAAGCCAGCTTCTACGAACATTGCGTGTGTTTTATTGGGCAAAATTTGAAAACACTGCGGCGAAAACCTCACGAGTACTACTCATCGTCTAGTTCAATTACATCAGAGACGCACTGAATGAATCGGTGCAAAAGAAGGGTGCCAAACATCCCCTCATAATACGAGTGCGTTTATTTTGATAACGATTCACATAAAGCGATACACGCCAAGCCATAAATCGCTGCTGTATGTGCTGGTGGCAAAGTTGCCGGTTTGGCCCGTACATCTCGCCACGCCAGGTTCAAGGTTGCTGGATAGACCTTGTGTGGATGCTTTATCAATCAATCAACAATGACGTACGTACGGCCCTCCTGTGGGTTGTACCGACTTCACACGAAAATGCGTGAACTTGACTGCTTTTTGGGAGGCTTTGCAAGGCTATGTTGAGGCCCCCACCGCCAGGATCAAGGACACTGGCCCACGGCCAGACGTACTACAAACATCTTCATCAACCTTTTTAAGGATACCTGCACGTGGTTCAAATGTTAGACTGATTGCACATTGTTCACATTATTTCTAGCCGTTCTAACTTGACAAATCACCGCACAGAGCACCTAGCGACGTCTGCCCCGGGATCCCATCCGGCCCTTGCAAATTTGTAAACAATGGCTGGAATGGAAATGAAAAGTAGATTCGTAAATATTCCACCACCTTCCGGTTTCTGGCTGTGGGTAAGCGACCGGATGTAGCTGGCACCTGGCAAGAAGCCATACCTGTGCGTCAGCTTGGCTTCAAACCATCATCAATTCTCCAAGGACATCGTCAGTCGTGCCAACCGATGTTCCAAAGGAATGTGAAAGCAAATACTCGTAGAATGGTCAAATAAATAAAACAGCAACCATTCTTACGCCTCCCTGTTTGATTGTCCGTTATCATTGGCTACAAACGAGGCACAAGTTATGTACGGCCCGCCTTTTTTTTTTTGCTACTTTCAGACTACTCCGTCAGGGTCCGCTCCCCAGGCGGGGCTTGCACAGCTTGCCCCCCAAATGGGATGCCAAAGAATGCCGAAGAATGGGCAACAACGGGCCAAAGACAGACCGAGAGAGCGAGTCACAACAAACGGTGACGACGACGCCAAAATGAAAAGGTGTCCGAAATACCCGCCCCCGGGAAATAGGCGCCCCAAGATCTGGAATTCTGGATGCCCTACGGGTCAATATTTACCGACAGTTTTTTTTTTGGGTCTTTCCGATTTGGCTTTCCTGGTGTGCAGCATCCGATGATTTTTGCGTATCTACAACATTGACACAGTTCAACCGACGATGATGCTTTTTCGCCCTCTTTTGCAGCTTTTGCAAGCTTCAGGATTGTGTCCGTCGTGTGAAGTTACTCACGATGATATACAGTTTAAATGGTTTTTTTTGTGTTGGTTTGTTTCAATCTCAAGTTCAACACGTACGCACTGATCCGGAATCGCTTCCGTATATAAGCGCCTAGTTTTGGTCGTCCCCGGACGGACGACAAGCTCGTTTCAATATCTCACAGCTGAGTGGTTTTGAAGAGGGATGATCGTCCGTCCGTCGCAATCTCAAGTTCAACACGTACGCACTGATCCGGAATCGCTTCCGTATATAAGCGCCTAGTTTTGGTCGTCCCCGGACGGACGACAAGCTCGTTTCAATATCTCACAGCTGAGTGGTTTTGAAGAGGGATGATCGTCCGTCCGTCGCTGGATTTGTTTCAACCATTTTTTTTCGTATGTATCACCCTGACAGAGAAGCGTGACAGGTGCGCAAAAGGACAATTTCTCATATGAAATTATTTTTTTCTGACTCTGCATAATATCCCCCTAACCATGAGACAGCATTTTGTGATACAGAAATCATTAAACCGGTAGCTGCAGTAGTGAACCATTTTGAAAATCCCGTGGAGTGTAGCAATATCTAAGATTCACTTCCACAATATCAGGTTTCTAGATGTTAAACGATATTACATTCCACACCTTACAATTTTAAATGGAATTAGCCATACAAAAAAAATGGAGCTTGTAGATCTTGTATTTTTGTTTTTTTTTACAACTCTACTCTCTTCTCGACCGATTAAAGGGATTCGTAGAGTTTTTTTTCCATCCTGTCTACATCTTTTGCCAAACATTTTACGGTAAGTGGAAAATCATTCCCACCTTGCTGGTTCACTACAGGAAATGGATTTTTCTCTACATCTGAGCACCCTCTAGAGCTGAGAGGCCCAAAACACTAACAGCTATTTTCTGTTATGCTTACCAGTTCTCCCAATCAGGACATGTCCATGCCAAGTATGTATTTGCCTGTAATGTACTTACGTACAATTGACTGAAACTATTTTGTGAATACGAAGTTCGTTTTTTAGCTACCAGACATCATCGCCATCATCAGTACTTGTTCCAGCAAAGTTTAAAACGTATGCAACGATTCGGCTCCCAAAGGCCGCACCGATATGTAAAGGACTATAATGGCATGTCAAAGTAAAGTTTACAACTTTTCCAAGGGTCTTGGAGCACGAGAACAAAAAAAAAACATTTGCATTATCGATCACGTGTCGGATACCATGAAGAGGAAATAATTGCTGCGTAGGTTGAAAAGCATCGCAATAAAAGAGGGACGATCCCGCGCCATTTGACACGTGGTAAGGCAGCAGTTTGAAATTCCCCAAACGAATTTCTTGTTCTTTGGAACTTTAAAATGAAATTCTATTCGAAGACGGTGCTGTAGGAAAATATTAGGTTTTGTCATTTAAAATAAACCCTTATTACACTGATTGAAGAATAGGGTGCAGCTTAAAGAATAAAATCATCGTTTAAATTTTCAAATACACTTTACGAACTCGTCAACCCTACCTCGCATTCAAGCGAGAGCATACCAAAACGGGAAGGGATCAACTCACCACGTTGGTGAACTTCTCCTCCATGCAAATGGTGTGATTGTGGTGAGAATAATGTGGTGAGCTTTGAAGCAAACCGTTAACGCTGTACAATTGCTCTCATAAAAGCGTGAATTGACTGAGGAACAGTATTTGCCATTTACAACGTGGTGTCGTTTCAAGCCTTTATGCTATTTGGCTATAGTTGAGCCTGGATGAATTTACTCATAGATGAAGCAACCAATGATTAACTCTTTATTACACGAGCAGTTCGATTGAGTCATTGGTTTTGTTATGGCTGGTTGAGGCTTAGAACAACACTTTCTTATCAGTGTATGATAATCTCATTTCCGAATACGTTCTCGATTAAGTATTGTAACAGGAATACTCTGAGAAAAACTTCATTGTTACATCTCGGTTTGTGGAAGCTGTGACACGGTGCTTTGGTGCGATCTTCTTCGCACCGTTACCAATCATCGCTGTTATCAGTCACACGGATCAATGCTTCCCAACAAACAGCATCCATCGATTGCGACTCATAACACTCGCCTTTTTTCCAGCGAACGGTACGGTGCGCAAGCAATCAAACGAGCGTCTTCAACGATCAACAACCATGAGCAGTAAGTACCACGGCAAGATCTTCTCCCGAAACAGTGCGTTCACCCGATTCCTCCGTTGCAGTTTTCCTGAACGGACGCACGTACTGCTGTCTGGTATGTCCAAAGTTGAGAGCAGTTTGTTCGGAGCCACACCACCCACTGCAACGTTTGATCACGTACGACGAGCTGCTCGCGAAATACTCCCGTAAGGTGAACCGAGATCAGCACGATCCCATCGATATCTATACCTGCCCGTACTGTGGCTTAGAACGACAGACTATCGAAACGCTGTATGAACATGCACGTGATGTACACCCGAGCAGTAATGAACCTAGCGGAGAGCAACAGCTTCGCACACTGCGTTGTCCAGTTTGTGTGTGCTTCCGGCTGGAAAATGATGGCTTCATCCTGCAAAACTGCAGTGGCTTAGCGGAGCACATGCTCGATCGACATTGCTTCGACAGCACCTACCAGTACTGGGAGGAGTTTAAGCTGCGGAACGAGTTCTGCTACAAAGATGAGTTTAAGCTTATCCGTTTTATAGCAACTTTCCTGCCACCCAGAATTATTACTTCGGAAATAGGGCCCGGGTATCTATCGTGTTTACATTCATATTTTTAAATTCCTGTCTCTTTGTACACATTTTTAAACCTCGTTTCATTCTACAGCAAAATCGCTTTGAACCCAGTGTGTCCCATCTGTTTGGAACATATCGA